>PVJX010018031.1:0-37280 GCA_004027295.1 Dolichotis patagonum
AGGGCGCAGGCTAGGAGCTTTAGCCCTCTTCAATAGGTTATCAGAGATTAGAGTTCACCCACGGGCAGTGTGCACTAGCTCCTCCCTTCTGGGCCAGTCAACCTTTGCAGGCCTTCACTGCATCAGTGTGCACTGATCTCAGGGAAGTAACTGGGTCCCCACCAGGGGCATGGCCTAGTCCAAGCAGATTCCACCAATCCGCTCGGCGAGGGGAGTAACCAGCTGAAGCCACTTCTTTATGGAGTTAGGGCTGTCCTGCCCAAATCCAACATGTGGTCCAGTCGGTTTCCCCCTTCCCGTGGGAGGGTCTTATTCCCATCACTCACTGTGTCCCCGAGAACTGCGGGACTGCCCGACCTCCGACTTCAGCGTGGCTGTGGTGGGAATTCACGGTGCCTCAGGGTGGGTCGTGTGCAGTGCTGGTCCCGGTGAGCTGCACGCAGGGCTGTTCAGCTCCACGCCCCGGCGGCTCAAGCCAGTCGCTTTGGTGCGGATCACTTGTTCAGGTCGGGCGGAATTCAGGTGTCTTGAGGCGGGTGCTGTGCTCACTGATCTTATCTTCACTAATAGTAGCCCCAGGACCTCTTATTCAAGCGGGTTTTTGCGCTTTAGTTTCTTTCTGGGTTATGAGAGTCTATCTCTCTCTGTTTGGGTCTCTCCAGGGTGTTTTATTCTGGCATTTGAGCTGTCTCTCTCAGAGAGGGTCTCTCTCCTGCTACCTACCAGTTTGCCATCTTGTCTCTTCTCAGCATTTCTTTCATAATGTTTATCATTCTACTTTTTACCTGAGAGATTATTTATGACCTGATTTCTTCTATAACTTCATGGAAATGTTTCTTTACTTCATTTGCTATTGTTTCAGAAAGTTCAGTTGTATGACTTCCAGTGTCTCCTATTTCAGTATCTCCTGGGTTTGTTCTCTGTGGGCTGAAGGACTAAGACTGCCTCTTGATCTTTCATTCTGGTATTTTCCTCTGGGACTCACATGGCTGTTCAGGCACCCTACTGGTGGATTGCACTGGAATGCTGCACTGGGGTGCACCTGCAACCTATGGTGATGGATCTTTGTGTTTAGTGGCCTATGAGGCTGGCTGGGTATTCCCCTGATGTACTGTGCTGGGCTGCTCTTGGATGCTGAGCTGGGTGGAGGTTTGATCCTTTTGCTGTTAGCAGGGACATACTCCAGAAGTGTGTTTCTGGGGCCTAGAAAATGGTAGAGTGGAGTTGAAAACCTCTGGCACACCAGTGGCTTGTAGGGTCAAATCCCAAGTGTGTCTCCAGAGTCTGGCACCTGGCTGGGTGGAGTTCAAAACCTCTGGGATCCAGGAGGCTATGCCAAGCATGACACTGAATGTGGTACCACCTGAACTTTGCCTCTGTTTGGGAGGAGTTCAGAGCCTCTGTAGTGCACAGCTAGCCAGAGTGTTTCCCTAGCATATGGTGCTGGGGCCTTGCTCCTGGCTGGCAGTGTTCTGAACCTCCAGGACCTGCCGTGTGGCTACTTGGGTGGTAGCACTGAAGTATGTAACTGGGGCATTGTGCTCTGCCCCAGCACAATGGGTGGAACTCAAATTCTCCAAGACTCTGATGCGTGGCTCTGGTGCTCTGGGCAGGGTTAGGCTTGGTACCTCTGGATGTCTCTAGCTAGGCATTCCCCTAATGTATTGCACTGGGTCGCTGGGCTGGGCAGAGTTTGGATCCTCTGTGAAGCCAATGAGGATGCACCCCTGGAGTGAGGTGCAGGGTCATTACACCTGGCTGGGTGGAGCTCAGAACTGCTGGGACTCAGGTGGCTAGGTGGAGCATGATCTTGAGTGTGGCATGGTCTGGACCTTGCCTTGGCTGGGAAGAATTCAGAGCCTCTGGAGCATGCAGCTAGCCAGAGCACATTCCCAGCATATGGTGCCCCATTTTTTTAATAGTGAATGGCAAATGACCTTTATTATTATAAAATCATTCAGGAAATCATGTTAATGTATGTTTAAGAATTACAATGAACTCAAAGCTTAGTAATGACTAGACTTAACAAAAAGTTGACGTTGTGAGTTGGCCCTTGATCCTTAAGTAAACAAAAGATTTGATTTAAGTTTTTCCTGGACTTGTCTTCATGTTTTTTTGTTTACAATTGAGTATTAGGATAAATCCAGTAGCAGATGGGTTATATTCTAACCCAGCTTACTTAATCAAGGTGATTTTGCCCTGCTAAGAAACTACTAACAATATCTGGTATGTTTCTTGTCATGACTGGAGTGAGATGCCACTGATATCTACATTATGTATCCAATACAAAATGTCCATAGTACTGAAGTGGAAAAGCCCTTCTTTGTCTGATACTTCTGAAGATAAAATAATTAAAATAAGTTAAAATGTTTATTCCCCTTAGTTTATTTGCTAAGTACAGATGACAAATCATTCTCCATACCCAGGAGATCCTGAATTTTGGTGGAAGTATGGGCTGAGCTGTATATTTGGGGATTTTTCTCTCTTTTTAATTTTATTTTCATTAGTACATGTTTGCAATACATCCAGTTTACAGTCATTGTGGAGAGTGGATACATATACATAACACAGCACATTTATTTTTTAATTCCCTTCCCTTACCTTCCCTTACCTACTTTTTAATTCCCACTTACCTTCCTCCACCTCTAAGTTCTCTTTCCCCATTTTCATTCTCATTCCTATTACTAGTCTTATCTCATGTTTATGACATATAACGTTTATATTAAATGAGGTTATTAGGTTCCTTCTGTGGCATATCTTTAATCTACTTCTTTCCCCTTTCTCTCTCCCTCTCTTTTCATCCTGTCTTTAGAACCTCTTCCCATTTGAAAGAGATCTATCTCCTGTACCATTCTACCTATTTTTGTCCTCATTGTACTTTGGCTTACTAAAATATTAGATATTTAAGTATTATGATATTTAAGATTATGTGTCTGGTTTCTTTTGCTCAACATTTTATTTTCCAGGAACATCCATTTTCTTACAAATATCTCAAATTATCATTCTTTAGAGCAGAGTAATATTCTATTATATATAGATACCACATTTTCTTTATCCAATCAAATTTGATAGATATAGAGGCTGCTTCCAGGATTTTTCTATTATGAATCATGCTGCTATAAATATTGATGCATGTATTGCTGTGGTATGATGTGCTTAGTTCCTTGAAGAAGATACTGAGGAAGGGTATCATTGAGTGATCTGGAGTTTCTAACTTTAGTTCTTTAGAAATCTCCATAATGATTTCCATTATTGTTGTACTAGTTTACATTTCCACCAGCAATGCAAGAGCAATGCTTTTAACTGAAGCCATACTAGCATTTGCTAGTTTTGACTTTTTGACGATTGTCATTCTTTCTGGTGCAACATGCAATCTTAGTGTAATGTTGAATTTTTCCAGTAGCCAGTGATGTTGACCATTTTGCTGTAATTTTGACTCATACTTTTTCCTCTAAAATGTATCTGTGCATTTCACTTGCCAATTGCTTGACTGGGTCTTTTGTTTTAGGTGGTCTCATTCTTTTGTGTGTGCTTTATATCCTACATATTAGTCTGGTAACTGAGGAATAACTGGATTTTTTTGCCCATTTTGCAGGTTGTGTCCTCACTAAACCAACTGATTCCTTTGCTGTGAATAAGCTTTTTCATTTGTTGTAATTCCATTTGTTGTCTCATTATTATTTCTTGTGCAATTTTGGGTATATTTAGGAAATCTTTCCTATATCTATGTCTTCAAATATTTTACCTATTTTATTTTCAGGCAGGTTCAATGTTTGTGCTTTAATGTTTAGATCTTCCAACCATTTTGATTTTAGTTTAGCACATGGTGAGAGACATAGACCCAGTTTTAATCTTCTGAAAATATATACCCAATTTTCCTAGCACCACTTATTGAATAGGCTATTTTTCTTCTAATATATATCTTGGGCCTCTTTGTCAAAAATAAAAGAGCTGAAACATCTAGGGATGTTTCTATACTTTTTCTACTCTGTTACATTGATCCATACACTTGTTTCTGTTCTGTTTCCATTCCATTTTTTAAAAAAAATAATCACTGTTGCTCTATTGTATAGTTTAAAGGCATATATTGTGATGCCTCCTTCTTTGCTTTTATTGCCCAAGATTACTTTTGCTATTCTGAGTCTCTTTTGGGTTCATATAGATGTTAACTTTTTTAAAGATTATTTTCTCTAAATCTGTGAAGTAAGCTATTGGAATTTTGATTGTGACTGCACTGAATCTGCATAACAGTATGGGGCATATGGCCATTTTAACAATCTTGGTTCTCTTTATCCAGGAGCCAAGACATCATTCCATTTTCTGATGTCCTGTTCAGCCTGCATTTTCAGAGTACTGTAGTTTTTTTATATAATTATTTCCATTACCTGGCTCTATTTAATTTTTATTGATACTACCATGAGTGGTATTATTTCCATAATTTTATTCTCATTGAAATCATTAATAGTGTACACAAATGCTATTGATTTTTGTGTGTTCATTTTCTATTCTGCTATATTCTTGACAATTTATCATTAATTCTAGGAATTGGCTGGTGAAATTCTTTGAGTCTTCCATGTAGAGTATCATGTTGCCTACAAATAATGATAATTTTTGAGTTCTTCCTTTCCTGTACTTATCCCCTTTATTTCTTTTGCCTGATTGCCCTGGCTAAGGGTTCTATGTTGAATAAAAGTGATAATAGTGGACAGCCTTGCTTTTTCTTTATTTAAAGGGGATGTTTTTATTTTTGCCATTTAATATACTGTCAGCCATTTGTCAAAATAGCTTTTATCATCTTCAGGTGTGGTTCTTTTATACCTATTTTCTTTAGAGTTCTTATCATGAAAGTGTGGGGATTTCTTGGAAGATTTTTCTGAAACTATCTATATGATTATATATTTTTTGACATTGCTTCTGTTTATATGTTGTATTAAATTTATTGATTTGTGTATGTTGAACAATCCTTGCATCTCTGGGATGAAATTTACTCAGTACAATGCATGATACTTTTAATCATGTGCTGCACTCTATTTGCTAAATCCTGATGAGAGTTTTCCCATCTATGTTCACTGAGGAGATTGGCTTGTAGTTGTCTTTTTAGTTGAGTCTTTATTTGGTTTTGGAATCAGAAATGCTGAATTCCATAAATGATTTTGGAAGCACTCAGTACCTTTCAATTTCAAAGAACTTGAGGAGTACATGTGATATAATATCCTTAAAGGATTTGTAGCATTCAGTAGTCAATCTAACAAATCCTGGATTATTTAGTTGGTAGATTCTTTATTATTGTCTCACTTTCACTGCTTGTTATTGGGTTGTTCAGCATTTTTGTGTTTTCTGGGGTTAGCATTGGTGTTTTGTATGTGTCCATGAATCTGCCTATTTCTTCAAAATTTTCTGATTTGTTGGAATAAAATTTTTCATAGTAGTTACTATCTTCTAAATTTCAATGATGTCTGTAGTGATTTTGCCTTTTTTACTTCTAACTGCATTGATGGGAGTCTGTTCTCTCTTTTCTTGGTTAGTTTGGCTAAGGGCTTATCTATTGTGTTTATTCTTTCAGATTATAACCTCGAAATCTTGCCTCCCAAAACAGAATACATGCTTAATGATCTTCATGGTTACACCTCCATAATTCCCAGGTAGTTCCAATATCTGCTTAGCTCTCACCCTTTCCAAGCTTATTTCCTAAGGTTCTCTCTCATCTGGATTCTGTGATAAGATAACATGTCAGTCATGAAGTGAAAATCATCTCCTGGTTGTTCTTCTCTTCTTTGATCAAGTCATCTGTTGGTTGTCACCTCTGTTGTCTTATGCTGTGGACACTCCAGGAGCTAAGAGTGAGACAGATGATCTTGGGTCATTTTGGCTCACCACACAGGTGGTCTGGACAGGTGGCAGTGTTCAATTCTGATTTTTTTTTCAATTTTAAAGAGAATAAAACAAAACAAAACAAAACAGAACAAAGCAAATCAGGACAAAACAATGCAAGTAACACAGGACTTCACAATGAGACAAACAGACATCAACAATGGCTACCATAATGTCTCTTATTTTCTTCAAAATAGCTGGCCATACCTTCACACACAATGATATAAAACACAAAAAATAGTATAGAACCGATCCAAAGAATGAAAGCATTATAGGACTTCAAAACCAAATAAAAAGAAATGAGCAATGGCTAATATAATATCTCATTTTCCTCAAAAAAGTTGTCCATAGGATCACACATAATAAAATCAAATAAAACACAGCAGAATAAAACCAATCAAAACACCCTGTGTCTAAAACCACCCCAAGGTGCATGAGAGGGACCAGCAGGCCTAACCAGACTATGCTCAATGAACCCCAAGCAGCCAGCAGGGCCTGGAACCCACCCTGGGTCCTGACTGTGCATGCTTCTGCAGAATCCCAGTGCACACAGGGCAAACTTGAACTCTGCATCCAGAGGAACCTTGAACTACAGTGGATTATCTGTGCTAGCTTGAAGGGAGATTAGGTGACTGCTTCACCAAAACAAGATCTCACCTGGCTCAAGTCAGTGTGGTGAGTATGCCTCTAAAATAGAGGTGTGCAGTGAAGCACTCTCCAACTAACTGTAAGACCTTGCTTAGTCTAACAAGTGACAAGACCACTTGCTACATACAGAAAATATCAGGCACAATGAGGAGTGTGTCAAGAAAGAATTCCCCAACTTGAAAAAATTCAAAAAGACTTATGAGACACACAGGCACACAATAGGGACATAGTAGGGCCTCAGCTGACACAAACCCTATAGACAGGGAGATTTGATGACCTGAAGTAACCTGAAGATTAAGTACTAGCAGGAATTAAAAGTTGACCTACATCAATACTACTAGGTTTGTCAGCCCAGAAAGAATATAGGACTCACCCAACAGGCACTGCAGCAGGAAGTCAGGTGACTGGCCCACCTATTCATTGTGGGACCCACCAACTGGACAAACATCAGTCTTACAGACAAGAAGATACACACTACCAGTTAAAACTAGTGGGTCTGAATGACCAAACACTAACTCAAAAGACGAAAATGGCAAAATGAAAAAGAAAAATGCAATCTCAAAAATCCAGTCCATCGGCAGCAAGTACAGGAGACATTGAATTAGAGGACTCCAAAAGTAACACACCAGAAGTCTCTGAAAAGATAGTGAATGAAATAAAAAAAAAACTGCATAAGGCCATAGAGGATATCAAATTAGAAGGACTCTCCCATGTAAAGATAGAAATAACATTAGTAAAGTAGTTTCTGAGCACAGCTAAAAAAGAAATAGAGAAAAAGTACAGGAGCATTGGAAACTGATTGAAACCTTGAATGAACAATATAGGAAACAAGCAGAATTCATGAAACAAACTGAAAGAGACATCCAAGAAACAAAAAAATTCTATTCAAAGCATGCAAAACCATTTAAAAGAACCTGAGGATAGGATTTCAGACATTGAGGACAGGATTGCAATTAGTGATCATAAAAGGATAGAACTTTTAAAAATAACAAAGCAATATGAAATAACAATCCAGAAGCTTCAAGATGATGCCAAGAGAAACAATATAAGATTAACAGGGATTAGTGAAGATGCTGGAGTCAATACAAATGACATGTCTAAAATATTTATAGAAATAATAGGAGAAAATATCCCAAACATGGGGAAAAGTCTGATATGCAGATAAGTGAGGCATATAGAATGCCAAACAGTCACAACCAACATAAATCTATACCCAGATACATAATAATTAAGATCTCAGACATACAACAGAAAAACAGAATACTAAAAGCTGTTAGAGAAAAGAACAAGGCACCTATCAAGGAAAGCCCATTAGAATCACAGTAGACTTTTCAGCACAAACCCTCAAGTCAAAATGAGCTTGGAGTGAGATATTTCAAGCCCTGAAAGAAAACAACTTTCAACCCAGACTGATGTACCTAGCAAAACTGTCTTTCAAATTTAATGGAGAAACAAGATACTTCCATGACAAAGAACAACTGAAGAAATTCACGTCCAACAAAACAACCCTAGAAAGAGTGTTGAAAAACATACTATACAGAGATAAAAATGACCACAATCCCCAGAACAATAGAAAGAAACCACCAGGCAGGACAAGCAATTAAATCACGGGGAAAAGCAGAAAGCAAACAATTGGAACATAACATGGCAAAGTTGAGCCAATACAATCAGTGATATCCATTAATGTTAATGGCCTCAATTCAACTATCAAAAGAAATAGGTTGACAGAACGGATCAAGAAATGTGATTCCACAGTATGCTAATACAAGAAACACATCTGACCCAAAAGGAAACTCATAATTTAAAAGTCAAAGAATGGAAAACAGTATTCCATGCAACAGGAACCCAGAAAAAAGCAGGGATAACTATTCTATTTGCAGACAATGTGGACTTCAAACCTAAAATGATTAAGAGAGAAAAAGGGTCACTACATACTCATAAGTGGAAAAATTTAAAAGAACTAACAGTTATAAATATATATGCACCAAACACAAGAGCACCCAACTATATAAGACAGATACCAAAAGACACAAAAAGCCAAATACATGAGAACACAATTATTGCAGGAGACTTTAACAGCCCATTGTCAAAAAGAGATAGATCAACTAGACAAAAAGCAAAGAAATAATAGAACTGGATATTACCTGCGAGCAATTGGACTTAGTAGGTGTTTACAGAGTGTTCCACCAATCACAACAGAATGCATATTCTTCTCAGTTGCACATGGGAAATTCTCCAAAATAGACCATATATTATCCCATAAAACATTCCTAAGTAAATGCAAGGGTATTGAAATTATCCCATGCATAATATCTGACCATAGCACACTGAAATTGGAAATTAATGGCAAAAGAATTGCAAAACTTGCATGCATACATGGAAATTAAATAACAACCTTGTAAGCAACCAGTGGGCTACAGGTGAAATTAAAGAAGAAATAAAGCAATACCTATAATTCAATGAAAATGCAGAAACAACATATTGTAATCTGTGGGATGCAATGAAAGTGGTCTTAAGAGGGAAATATATAGCAGTAATTTGTCATATCAAGAAAACAGAATGAGCACAAATAAACAACCCAATGCTTCATCACAAGCTGCTAGAAAAGGAAGAGCAAGTGAAACCCAAAGCTCACAGAAGAAAGGAAATAGTAAAGATTAGAGCAGAAATCAATACAATTGACACAAAAATTACAAAAATTGATGATTCAAAAAGCTGGTTTTTTGAGAGAATAAACAAAATTGACAAACCACTAGCTAACCTTATAAAGAAAAAAACCCAAATTCACACAATAAGGACTGAAAAGGGGGAATTTACTACAGATCTTATGGAAATTCAAAAGATCATGAACACCTACCTTGAAAATCTTTACTCACACAGAGTGGAAAACACAGGGGAAATAGACTGATTTCTAGAATCATATGAACTATCGAAAATCAAACAAGAAAATATAGCAATTTTGAATAATCTAATATCAGCTATTGAAATCGAAAACATAATAAAAAAACTTACCAACAAAGAGAAGCCCAGATCCTGATGGACTGATGGATGAATTCTATAAGAAATTGAGAGATTTGATGCCAATACTCCTTAAAATCTTCAATGAGATTGAAAAGAAAGCAATCCTCCCTAAATCATTCCTGGAGGCAAGCATTATTCTCATTCCAAAAACCAGAGAAAGACCCAACCAAAAAAGAGAACTATAGGCCAATCTCACTAATGACTGGTGATGCAAAGATTCTTAATAAAATACTGGCAAATAGAATGTAGAAAATCATCAAGAAGATTATACATCATAACCAAGTGGGACTCATCCCAGGAATGCAGAGATGGATTAACATACACAAATCAATAAATGTGATACAGCATATCAACAGAGCCCAAAACAAAAACCACATGGTCATCAAAGTAAATGCAGAAAAAGTTTTTGATAAGGTTCAACACATGTTCATGATAAAAACCCTTCAGAAACTTGGAATAAACAGTGTCTACCTCAATCTTATAAAGGCCATCTATGACAAACCAACAGCCAATATTATACTAAATGGACAAAAACTGAAAGCTTTCACTATAAAATCAGAAACAAGACAAGGATGTCCACTATCACCACTCCTTTTCAATATAGTTCTGGAAATACTAGCCAGGGCAATCAGACAAGAGAGAGAAATAAAAGGAATAAAGATAAATAAAATAAATTATCACTCTTTGCAGATGACATGATACCCTATATAGAAGACCCAAAAAACTCCATTAAAAGACTGCTAGAGGCAATAAACAAATTCAGTAGTGTAGCTGGCTACAGAGTCAATGCTCAAAAATCAATAGCATTCCTGTACACAAACAAGAAACTCATTGAAACAGAAATTATGGAAGTATCGCTCTTCACAATAACATCTAAAAAATGAAATACTTAGGAATCAACCTAACTAAGAATGTAAAAGACCTATGTGCTGAAATTATTCTATACTAAAAAAGGAGATTGAAGTGGATATTAGAAAATGGGAGAATGTTCCTTGCTCTTGGCTAGGAAGAACCAACATTGTGAAAATGGCCATCCTTCCAAAACTGTTATACAGATTTAACGCAATCCCAATCAAAATACCATTGACATAACTCACAGAACTAGAGAAAACACTCCTAAAATTCATTTGGAAACTGAAGAAACCAACAATAGCAAAGGTAATTGTGGGCAATAAAGATTAGGCAGGAGGCATCTCAATTCCTAACTTGAAACTGCACTACAAAGCCACAGTGATAAAAATCAGCATTTTACTGGCAAAGAAATAGACCTGAGGACCAATGGAACAGATTAGAAGATGCAAGTATAAGTACAAAGACACTCAGCCACCTGATATTTGACAAAGTGGCTAAACACATTCACTGGAAGAAGAATAGCCTCTTTAATAAATGATGTTGGAAAAATTGGCTCTCCACATGCAGAAGACTAAAACTAGATCCATGCCTATCACATGCACAAAACTAAAATCTAAGTGGATCAAAGACTTAAACATTAAAACAGAAACACTAAATCTACTGGAAGATAAGGTAGGTAGAATTCTTGAAGACATAGGGGTAGGCAGAGAATTCATGAACAACACACAAACTGCATGGGAAACACTTCAGAGAATCAACAGCTGGAATCTCATATTATTGAAAAGTTTCTGCACTTCAAAAGAAATCACCATCAGAGTGAAAAGAAAACTTACATAATGAGAAAGAATTTTAGCCAGCAACCCCTCAAAGGACTGATATCAAGAACATATAAAGGAATTAAAAAGCATCAAGTCCCCCAATTACAAAGACCCTCTCCAAAAATGGGCATCTGATATGACCACACAGTTCTCAGATGAAGATATACAAATGGCAAATAAATACATGAAGAAATGTTCATCATCACTGGTCATTCAAGAAACGCAAGTTAAAACAACATTGATATGTCATCTCACTCCAGAAAGAATAACTGCCATCAAGAAATCAACTGATAACAAATGTTGTTGAGGCTTCGGGGGAAAAAGGAACACTGCTCCATTTTTGGTGGGAGTGTAGACTGGTGCAACCACTATGGAAATCAGTATGGCGAATTCTCAGATTAGGACTGGAAGCTCCATTCAACCCAGCTATTCCCCTCTTGGGTATTTTCCCAGAAAAACTGAAAAGGTCATATCACAGTGATATATGTGCACCCATGTTCATAGCAGCACAATTTGTAATAGCTAAATCTTGGATACAACGGAGATGCCCATCAACCACAAAATGGATGAAAAAGCTGTCAGATTTTTGTACAATGAAATATTACTCAGCTATGAAGAAGGATGATCTTGAGGCCTTCATCGGTAAATGGAGACAAGTTGAGACTATCCTCATTAGTGAAATAAATAAGAATCATATTTACAAATATCACATTGTGTCTCTAGTGTATAAAGCAATAAGAAATATAGGAGTAATAAAACCCAAAATGTGTAATTGCTACTGTGAAAAAGAGAGGAAAAGAACATGCTCTAAAGGATATAATTGCATGTATTGTTAAGTGTGTAAGTGTGAATGACCATATTACTGTTTTTGTTAGATTGTGAAGCAGAACTGTTAACAGCCTCATTGTTTGAATGTCTTTTGTATGTTTTAATTTTGTAACTTTAACAACTATTTCCAAGATGACAATATATAATTTATCAAGTAATGATTTCTTAGTGTTTTTTTTTGTTCTTTTCTTTTTTTCCTTGGAATTCAGTATTGTTGCTACCCTTTCTTCTGTTTTCTTTTGTTTTGTTATTTTTCTTTAAATAAAATTTTAAAAACAGAATAAAAGCATTATATGATTTCAAAACAAGATGATAGGAAATGAATAATGGGTACCATAATGTCTCATTTTCTTCAAAATAGCTGTTAATACCATCACACATAATAAAATCAAACAAAACAAACAGAATGAAACCATGTTATAAAAAAAGAATGAAAGTATTATAAGACTTCAAAACAATATAATAGAAACCAACCAGAGGTACCATACTACATCCCATTATGTTCAAAATAGCTGCCTATACCATCAGACAAAGTAAAATCTAACAAAACAAGCAGAACAAAGCCAACCCCAACAAAATTGTGAAAACAATAGACAAGTTTAAGACAAGACAATAAGAAATTAACAGAATTTACCACCTTTCCCTCTCAGGTGTTTCCCCCACTATCACTCTTACAATAACTATTTTGATTTTGGATCTCAGTAACTCCTTCTGTTTCTTATTGTAGGGTTCACATATGTGATCATATTGTTTCACCCATGAACATGATCTCCAGTTGCATCCATTTACCTGCAAGAGTCTCAAGATTATTCTACTTTATAGCTGGGTAGACTTCCACTATGTGAAAATACCATATCTTTCTTACCCATTCTGCAGTTAATGGTCAAGTTACTCTTGTTTTTTTTTTGTTTTTTTTTGTTTTTTTCTGGTCTCCTGTAACATGGAACAATTGTTTTCTCTCCTTTGATTTTCAGTCTATGAATTTTCTTTTCATTTAAATGTATTTCTTGCACACAGCATATTGATGGATCTTGTTTCTTCATTCATTCTCCTTGTGTTTCATTTTCTTGCTGAACTGAGGCCATCTACATTAATGGTTACAATAAAGCATGCATTGGTTTGTCTCTGCCCTGCTATCCTGTTGTTGGCCCTTCACTTTTCCCTTTCATTCAGTTGTCTGTCATTTGGCGATCCTTCTCTGCTGCTGTTCTTGGAACCATGGTCATCTTTATCTCTCTGTAAAATATACATTAACACTCTCTGTAGGGTTAGTTTCATAGTCATGTATTCCTTCAGTTGTTCTTTATTGAGGAAGTATCTTATTTTCCATCAGTTTTGAAAGATAGGTTTGAAAGGTATAGCAATCTTCATTGGAAGTTGTTTTCTTTCAGTGTTTGAAGCACTTTATTCCAAACTCTTCTTGACCTGATGATTTGTGTTGATAAGTCTGCCATGATAATGATTGTTTTTTCTTTATAGGTGATCTGTTTCTTTTTCTAACAGCTTTTAATATTCTGTTCTTGTGCTGAATTTCTGGGATCTGGATTATTACATGTCTGTGTATAGATTTACTTTAATTATGGCTAGTTGGAATTCTACAGGCCTCACTTCCCTGTATGCTAGGTCTTTTCCCCATACTTGGGATGTTTTCTGCTATTACCACTGTAAATAGCATTTTTATTTCATTTATGTTGCTCTCTGCTTCTTCACTGATACCTATCACTCTTAAATTATTTTTCTATGTGTCATCTTTCAGTCATTGAATTGTTGTTTCCTGGTTCTTTGTTATTTTTAAGATATTTTTCCTTTCATAATCACTAGCTGATGTCTTGTCTTCAAGGTCTAAAAGTCTATTTTCAGTCTCCTGCAAATGGTTTTTCCAGCTTTTAATTGATTTTTTAATTTCCTGGATATTTCTTTGAATCTGTTTCATGTGTTGCAATTTCTATATTAATTCAAGGTTTCCATCATTTTCCTATGCTCCTATTTTTTTAAGTCTATGTCTTCTTTAGACATATTAAGCAATTCTTTCGGTATGTTTGTGATTTCTTCTTTTAACTTAGAAATTATTTCTGATTGATTGCTTTTATAATCTTATGAATTTGTTTCTTTACTTAAGTTGCTATCCTTTCATAGATTTCAGGTGGGTGACTTCCATTTTCCTCCCTGACTTTATCTCCCAGACTTGCTCTATATGGGCTGGAGTTCTGAGATTGGCTTTTGTTCCTTCATCCTGACATTCTCCTGGGTTCCCCCCAACAAGCTGGTTGCAGGGCTCCAGGCACTTCCTACTTTGGGTGCCCCTCTATGTTGTATGGGAGAGACATCTGGGTTCCTCTGATCCCAGATTTACAGGGAGGTAACAGGACATGCAGTGGGCTTCTCCAGACCTATGAAGCTACACTGGAGCTTCTCTGATGCTCAGAGGTGCATGGAGCGGCGGCTGCTTTTCTCAGTCTGTGTTTCTATTTGTGGACTCCTGTGACAGTGGCAAACACACAGGACTGTGTTTGTCTGATTCTCCAGGTGGGTTATGGCTGCCTGAAGACCAAGGGCCTCCAGTGGTGGCCTCCAGGTGCACAGGGCTGACCTGGCTGTGTGTCCCTGCTCCTGATAGATGTCCACAGGAAGGAGCCTTCCAGTGGCTATGACCACCAGGCAGAGGCTGATCTATCTGGCTCTCCTGCCTATGCTGGTTGCCCACAGGAAAGAGCCTTCTGGTGGCAGCACCTGGCAGGTAGAGGCAGATCTGTCTGGTTTTCTCAGCCCTTGCTGGCTGCCAGTAAGAAAGAGACTTCCAGTGGCTGCCCCTAATATGTGGTGGTAGATACCTATTATGATTATTAATACTTAATATGGTTTTTATACCTATTATGATTATTATACCTATTATGATTATTTTAAATTAAATGGGATTTTGATAGATGGCAGTATTGTTTGCCTGTTTAAAGTATGGCCCTGCCAAAGAAGAAAAGTATTACTTCTGGTCCCTTTCCTAAACTTTCTTTAATTAACCTCATAGTGCTAGAATAAAGACAAATCTGTCAGCACCTCCTATTTTGGTCCTATTCAGTATTCCAAAGTCAGTCAACCTTAATTAGTTCTGTTGGCTAAATGGACTTTATCCTAGGCCATTGGATATTTCTTCAAGACCATTAAAATCCATTGAAATAGTTTCTGTTCTCGTGAAATTGTTATATTCTTCCATTGTTATCAGACTCAATCCATTTTGTTTATTCCTCAAAAGGTAACACTCAAGGTCAAGTTATTAGGGCAAGGAAGAGCTACTTGAACTGTAAGCAACCAAAGAAGGTAGTAGGCAATAACCAACAAAGACCATCTTCAGGAATAAAGACAGAAAGTTAGGAGACAGGAGGCAGGCAACTTGAAAATTGTGTGGTGATGGGGCCTCCATCAACCAGGACTTCATTTTTGGTTAGAATATCCTTGAGAATTTTGTATTCCAGCCAGTTCCTATTATTCTTTAAATGAACACATTATTTTTAATACAAGATAAACATTATTCCATATTTAAGTAAAGAACAACATTAACAAATCATTGGCCCATGAATTGATGTTATCTAATGACACTTAAATGTCCTATATTCTATAAATGATTCATAAATTTTATGACATGCCTTTTTAGTTCCTTTCCTCAGGAACTGCTAACAATGCAGTTAACTATTAATATACAGGAGGGCACTTTCCATGAAGAACAAGGAAGATAGAAAAAGGCAACAGTTTTTACCTGTTAGGTGGTTTCAAAGGTGCCATATACAACAAAGTTAGTGGAATACTAATCATACATCACTCAATTCTGTGGACTGAAAATTAGTGATTTTTAAGGTCAATTAAAGGAAAGTGAAGCTGCAAGGCTTATTTAAGTTTTCCCTTTGTGAAGCCTTCCACCTTAGGGGAAAATGACTATATAATCATATTGGGTTAGTGGGTAGACACACTATGTGATTTCCTTCATGCACATCACAAATATGCATGTCTGTCATCAATTAGCTATTTTTGTCATTTTATTCCATCAATTTTTCACATTATACCTTGCTAGGAAAAAAGGTACCTGTAATTATTTTCTACTCTAGCACAGCAGCAGAAGGAAACAAAATCTCCCATAAGTTGATGGAAAAACCAGCCAAGTTTAATGCCAGTATGTGCATTAGTGTGGTGGATTAGAAGCTGTAATGATTTTTATATCCAACTATCAACTCTTACCCATGAGCCATAACCAGGTTAGGCAAGAAAGTAAAATTGGAGAAAGACTAGAAAAAAGACATCTACATGAGGTCTGCATCTCATATAAGGCAGGAGCTAACAAAAGCTGGAGCAGGTGAGGAGAGTGGAGAATAATTCTTGAAAGCACTCAGGTACCTTTACTGGTCTGGGTCCTACTGTGACAATGGTTGTACCAGGTTTGGTTCTTTGGTCCTTTAAGGATACTCTCTTTGGTTTCTAACCACTTGCTCACTCACAGGTATCCAAAGAACATCTCTATATTTGGATCCTGTAATAAAGACCTCAACAAATCACATGGCACTCTGGATTTAAATCCTTATACCACTTCATTAAACTCCTTTAGAATACCATCACCAAATGTGGGCCATTATTAAGGCAGCTAAGTTCAAAGGACAGAGTCTGAAGGGAAAACTTGGATCTCTAGGATAATGACTCACCTCTGTGTCAAGAAGTAGCTAAAAAAATGGAAAAACTTTAAAAAATTTATCCATTATTCTCTTAGTTGATCTTGCTGTGATAAAATCCTTCAGACTTGGTATTTTATAAATAATATCCCTTTTTATTTGAGAGAAAAAACACACAGAAAAGGAAAACAGAAAGCAAAAGAGGCAAAAAAAACAATAACAACAAACCCCAAACAATATCAATATAGGCTTTCAAAACAAGATGATAGGGATTTAACAATGGTTGTAGTATTGCATATTGTTATCTTCAAAAGGGTTGCTTAGATTACCAGATATAGACTAAAAAATTGATCTGATCATATAAGTTTTAACTTTTCTTTTCCAAGAACTAACAGAATTAATAGTATAGTCATCTTAGACATCATATGTATGTATGTATGTATATATATATATATATATATATATATATATACAAATTTATGTCTTTTTACTTTTCTCTTCCTTCTTTAATCCTTTCCCCTATTCCAGTTACTTGGGCATTCTTTTTTGTTTTAAAAGGCAAACAAAAAAAGGATAGAAATGACACAGAATTTTAAAAATAGTAGGAAATTAACACTAGTTAATATATTGCCTATTGTTATCTTAGAAGTAGTTATTTAGGTTGTAAGATCTAAGCATAAAAGAATTACCAGTCAAACAATGAGAGCACAAACTGTTCTTTTTGATGGAATAACAGAGATTAGTTGTATTGTTTCCTGTCTTGCATACATATACACACATACATCTATATATGTATACCTACATACATATAATCTTTAACTTCTTCCTTTTCTACTTTCTTTTATCCCAGCTATTCTTTCCTTTTGAGCAGTTACTTTCCCTTTCATTAACAAAGTATCTACTGCACATTTTGGATTTTATTATTTCCCATTCAATCCAGCCATCCCCCTTCTGTGTATTTTCCCAGAATAATTGAATATATCAATATATGTGCCCCCCATATTTGCAGCAGCACAATTTTTTAAAAAATTTTACTTAAAGAGAAAACAAAACAAAACAGAAAAAAGGGTAGCAACAAGACAGAATTCCAAGGTAAAAAAGAAAAGAACAAAAACAATAAGAAATCACTACTTGATAAATTACATTGTCATCTTGAAAATAGTTGTTCAAGTTACAAAATTAAAACATTACATTCAAACAGTGAGACTGTTAACAGTTCTACTCCACGATCTAACAAAAACAGTAATATGGTCATTCACCTTACACACTTGAACATACATACAGTTATATCCTTTAGAGCACTTTCTTTTCCTCTCTTTTTTACAGTAGCAATTACACATTTTGGGTTTTATTACTCCTACATTTCTTATTACTTTTTACATGAGACACCATGTGATATTTATAAATATGATTCTTATTTATTTCACTGATGAGGATAGTCTCAAGTTGTCTCCATTTCCCTATGAAAGCCTCAAGAACATCCTTTTTCACAGATGAGTAATATTCCATTGTATAAAAATGCCACATCTTTTTCATCCACTCTGTGGTTGATGGGCATCTTGGTTGTTTCCAAGACTTAGCTATTACAAATTGAGCAGCACAGTTTTTAATAGCTAAAGCAAAATTCCCAACAACCATGGAATGACTAAAAAGATGTGGTATTTCTATACAATGGAGTATTACTCCATTATATAAAGAAGGATAATTTTGGGGCTTTTTTGGATGGTTGGAGGCAACTTGAGGCCATACTCAGAAGTGAAGTAAATCCAACTCACATTTGTAAATGTCATATTGTCTCCCTAGTGTAAAAAATAATAAAAATAAAAAACTGAAAGAGTAATAGTATCCAAAATGTACTATAGATATTGTAATAATGGAAGGGAAACAAAGTGCTCTAAAGGAAAGAACAACTGAGATAGGATATAGGAGAAAAGGAAGAAAGGAAAAGATTATATGTATGTAGGTATACATACATAAATGTATGTGTATGTATGTATGCAAGAGAAGAAACTATACTACTAATTTCCATTAGCTCATCAAAAAGGACAGTTTGTGCTTTAGTTGTTTGATTGCTTGATCATTTTTCCTGCCTAGATTTTGTAACCTGAACAAATACTTCTAAGATAACAATGTGAAATGTATTAACAAGTGTTCATTTCCTACATTTTTTGAAATTCTGCTTCATTTCTATCCCTTTTTCCATTTTTCTTTTTAAAATAAAAAATAAAAATACAATATAAAAGCAGAAAAAACTGATGTCAAATTTGCTTTGAAAGTTTTAAGTAGTTGTAATTACAGTGTAGTCCTCAATCAGATAATTTATTAGTTAATCAAAAAGGGAGACCATCATAGATGTACCTGACTTAATATTAGAAGTACTTTAAATTGAGGCTTAGGTCTTCAATTCAGAGACTATAAACAGCAGTTGAACTTGTAGCATTTTTCTCCTTACCCTGGATCTTTCCTCCTAACTAATTTTTGTGGACAACAGGTTTTATTTTGAGCCTCTAACCTTGCCTTGATTGCCTATCATGGTTGTCTGTCCCACAGCCCCAGTGATTGCACTAGACAATTCCCTCATTAAACTCATTTACAACTCCTGCTGCTTTTATTTCTCTAGTAAAACACTGATTCATACAGTTGTGAAATATATATTTACAATTTTAAAAGTATTAAAAATATATCTTTGTAGTTAACATTGACCTAAACTAAAATGCTCCCATGTATTCCTCCTACTCTGCACCTCTTTATATCCTAGAAGTAATTACTATTCTGATTTTTAAGGGTTTTTTGTTTTTCTTTACTTTTATATTATATGTGCATGTTGTAATGTAATATGTTGGTTAGTTTCTGTTTAAAAAGAAAACAGTTAAAAATAGAAGACTAGCTGTAAAGAAAGACTAATATGTTACTATTAGATGAAACGTCCTAAGAGAAAATAAACTAAGTATAGTTGGAGTGTTATTGTCCACAGAAACTATTAGCATGGTCTTGAACGTTGTCATAGTTACTTTTTGTGTTACTAAGACAAAATGCACAACACCCAAATGTTAAGGAGGAAAGGTTTATTTCAGCTCACAGTTTATAGAGCTTTCAGTCCATAGTTGACTGGCTCCAAGGCAGGATGTTGTGGCAGAGGAGAAACAGTCCATGGAATAACAGGCAAAAGATATCAAGCAGCATCAATAGGTAAAGCAAGCCTTCTTTTCCATTTTATCCCATTAAGGCTACCAGCCTATTGGATGGTGTCACCCTCCCACACCAACTATGTGGGTTGGTATAAGAGTTTAGAGGTCAGAGAACTTAGATTGGATATAAATTTAATAGCTGATGATACACAACTTGATTGAGAGGGGATAATAAATGAAAATAGAAAACTTCAATGTGACAGTATTTTTAATCAAAATTTTCCTTTGTGAAGGCATATATCTCAAAATTGGCCCAAGCAGAATGTTTATATACCATGGAATCTTGAAATAAAGTTTCCCACTTTGGAGTAGATAACTCACTCTGAATAAGTTTCTTAATCTTGTTCTTTATTCACAAAAGTACTTTTTAAATAAATTTATAATCCTTTTGGCCAAGGTGACAGAAATCATGCTATGAATGGATTCAGTAAGTGCAAGGATAGAACACTCAGCTGTTCAGACTATTGAGAAAGTGGTTGATCTTAGGATACAGATTGAAAGCGATCTCATAGAATCTGCTGTGCACTGGATGTAGGCAAGAATGGAATCGCTAAGGATAACCACAAAGTTTCACTAGAGGAAAATAATAATGTACTTACTTCAGGAGAAACAATTTGGGGGGTGGATTAGCACCTGATAAAATCTGGACAATTCAAATGACAACTTAAATCTTAAGAAGAAAAGAAGGGGAAATATCACATTCATCACAACGGAAATGGCAGAGACAAACCAGAATGATTCTGGCCACCACTGTCTTTTCCAATGCCTAAACTTCTGAGGCTGGTTTGGTGTGTCTCACTAACCAGGCCTCGTTCTCCTACTTCTCATTGATTTCATCAACATTCTGTAGTCCTCGATTTCTTTCCAGTGAATTCCATCTAGCCAGGTTTGACTCAGTTTGCAATATTTTTGACAGGATTGGTGAGCAGGCTGTGAGTTATTAGTTTATAGTCTACTGGTGGTCTCAGTATTATTGGCATCCAGCTGCCGAAAACAATTCAACTAACTGAAGCTAGCAGCATTTTTGTCATGTATTATGTGACTCTCAGTATAAATAGATCACATTATATCAAATTCAGTAAAAGTATTTGAGGAATATTTTGGAGGAGTCACCTAGACTTCTTTCCCAAATTTTGAGTTTCATATTTTACATCTGTTTCATTATTTTTTTTCTCAAAATTGCCTCAATTTCTGTGTGTATGTGTAATGTATGATGGAGTACACATTGATTAATCATCAATTTTATAGGCTATTATAATTAAACTACCTCAATACGTGTAAATCTCTTTTTATAAGTCACAGGTCAGTTAAATTAGGATGAAAACATACATTGTTTAAAAATAATTTCTACTATATCATTTAAGATCAGTTTGCTTTAACATTTCATAACTCCATTATCAGCAGAGTTATTGAATAACTGGTTACCCTTCTTTATGTCAAGCTCTACTTAAGAAACACATTTTTTATTTTATAGATTATTAATGAGTTCTTTTGCAACAAAAATGACTTTCTAGTGTATCTTATTTACTTATAAATCAATTTTACCCAAATGTAATTCAAAATAAAATAATTATTGAAAAGTAAACACTCTCTTTTCATACATTTCTACATACATTTGCCTATTCTAAAAATGCCTTATTTTATTAATATGAGTTCTTGTTTCTGAGTTGGACAATATCTTTTTATGTTCACACAACACAGTCTGACCATATCAGTTCATGTTGAAAATATAGCTTTGTTCAACATCAAAGAAACTGATCAAATTTGCGATTTTCTTTTTTTGATGGGGTGAGAATTCCATAGAACAAGGCTCACTGGTTAAAATGTAGAGAAATGGAAATAAGTAATACAGAAACTAGCCTTAGAAAAAAAGTATTACTTAGGAACTCATAAAGATTTGGAATTATTCTTCATGGTACCCCAATATCACTGGTGGTTTGAAATGTCAATGTCTCATCCTACATAGTTCCATGCAACATAAGGAGGAAAGTAGAAGGAAAGCAGGAAAAGGTCAATAGTACCTTTGGCAATACTACAGAGGTGCTGATGCAAGCATGCTGGAAAAGTGGGGACGTGACTACTCCAGGGAACGCTGGCGGTGAGAAAGACATCACTCCATAAACTCTATTCTAAAAGCAACCCAGTCACTCCAAAATTTGTATTTAAAACATGTTCATGTCTGGCAAAGGAATCATAAATGTTTGTTATTGGGTTAACTGACAGCAATGCAATAGCATGGCTCATTAACAAAACTAGTTGAGAAAAAAAGCTTTTAAGAGAAAATTCATAGTTACCTTTGAAATTAATCCTGTTTAAATGAGACTGATACAACTCATTCATATTTGAATAATCAGACATCAATATCAAACACTACCACAGTCATTTTCTCTTTCTGTTTATTCATTAAGATTCCTGAAGTAATTTATCTCCCTGGCAGTGTCATAGCTTTGGTAGGAAAATAATTACAGGTCAATTATGATTTTACTAGTGTATTCTAGATATTTCCTTCCCTTCATAAGATTAAAAAAAAGTAAATCATATTTTTTCTTGAGTGTGCCTCAATAGTAATTCTTTGCATAATTTTCACACTTTTATGGGAAAAATAGTCAAAATTGATCAGTCTTATCAGTTACCTGCTTCAATCTGGTTTACTTTTCTAGTAAGAACATTTAAAACACAATGTGCCTATTATAATAGCTTTACATATTTCTAACAGTATCCAGATGTCCATCAAGGCCTTGGGTGTATGAATGCCTGCTGACAGGACAGCACAGTACCTGCTCTTTAAAATTTTATTACTTCTTCCATCTCCACAGTTTCACTTATTTTGTTTTCTTATCTGCTCTTTTTCTCCTTTGTAAAATCTTGGCCAGTTTTTAAAACACATGTTTCACTTTGTTCCTAAAATCTTGGTTTTTTTGGGTGTGCTTAAGTCCTTACTCCCATAAATTACATCCCATAATAACATAGTGATTCTTGTTTGTCCAGTCAATAAACATTGTTTTCTATTATGTTGTAAGCATCATAGACTGAAAATAGAAAGATTTTCAGAAAACACATAATTTTTATCCTTATATGTTTATTCAGACATACTTATTTATTTATTTATTTTGACCTGCATTTATTAGCAGCACAATTCATAATAGCTCAATCTAGGAAATGACCTATATACTCATCAACAGATGAATGGACAAAGAAAATGTGTTTACATACAATGGAGTACTATTCTGCCATAAAGAAGGATAAACAAGACACATTTTTAGTTAAATGTAGGCAATTTGAGACCATAATGTTTTTTTTTTTTTGTACCGGGGATCGAACTCACGACCTCGCACTTGCCAGACAGGTGCTTAAGCCACTGAGCTAAACCCCCAGCCCAAGAGACCATAATGTTAAGTAAAGTAAAACCGACAAGCAATCTTCCATATTTCATGGTATCTCTTATAGGAGAAACAAAATAAAAATAAAGAGCAAAATAAAACATAGATAACAGGAAATAAGGAAATATTTTCTAAATAGAAAGGGGAACACAAGATGGAGGGCTGGGATCAATGGGATAGGAAAATGGTAGAAAAAGAAAAAGAAAAAAGAATTGATGGAAAATCATTAAGATAGAGCCTTTGCAACTGGGAAAGGGCCAGATTTAGAAGGAGCAAGGTGGGGTGATATGAATAGTGGATAAAAGAATAAAAATATGTTGCATATATGTATTACTTCCTCACAATAGAGTTTTTATACAGTACAAACATGTACTTAAAAAAAAGACAAAAACCTGTTTTCAAAGAATATGGTTTTCATTTTCCTCCTGCTGCTCTTCATTGTCTTCTGTCTCTTATTCTTTATTTTTGATCATTTTCAATTCTACAGACAAGGTATAATAGCTACAAAAGCTATAAAGACTATGGTGAGTAAAACAATCCTCCACATTTAAGCTACTCTCTACTTTTTCCAAAAGCCAAGCTTATAAATAATGGAATAGCAACTACAATATGCTCTCACTTAGTATAAACTATTTCTCTCAATTTTTTTTTCTCATTTTATTTACAAAAGGGAGAAATACAGCCTCATGATATTAACAACTTTAGGCTGATTGGAATTTTGATTCCTGTGACTCACAGACTTAACACAAATATAATATTTCATCAAATGGAAGAGGAAGGGGAAAAGAAAAGTCACTGGTTAATAAAATCAATATATTTGTAGTAGAGGAAGAAAAACACACATGGTTTGTCATTATGGCCCACTTTACTGCTACAGGGGATGATGTGCCTAGTGCTCATAAGATTTTTTCCACATTCCATTCCATGTCCCCTGTCTCTCGGTCAAAATCTCAGCTGGTTTAGAACCCTGTCTCATGGTATTATCTGACCTTCCTTTCTGATGATGTGTGTCTTAGTAAAATTTTTTGTTATGATAGGGGTTGCAAGGGAAAAATTAAACACAGGACACATAATTTATAGGATTATTTTATAATATTCACTCAAATAGTCAAATAATAGAGTTCAGGAAATCTGTCCACATGCTAAAGACCCAAAGAATACAGCTGAAGGCCTGGATCCCAAGGCAATGTCTTTCATGAGTCCAGCTGAAGACCTAGAACCCATGACAGCTTCATCTTAATTAGCAGCATTTCCATCAGTACTCTGATTTTTCAGGATCCCACCAGAGTCTCCAATATAGTTTTCAGCATTAGAAGGATGACTCATTGTCCAGTCTCTTCAAAACTCTTTCCATATTAATTCCCAAGGCTTTTTATCCATATAGCTAGATAATATCAAGGCAATGACTCCACTCTCCAGGTACCAATTTTTGCGTTGAATAGTTTTCTCTCATTGCTAAGACAATACACCCAATATCCAAAATTAAAGAGGTAAATGTTCATTTAGCTAACAGTTTGTGAGGTTTCAGTCTGTAATCAGCTGGCTCCAAGCCAACGTGACAAGGCTAAGGGGCAAGAGTTCATGGTGGTAGAAGACAGCAAAAGCAGCAAGAGAAAAAAGGGAAGAGTGAGAGAGCAGGCATCTTTCTTTCCCTTATATTGTATGCCAGATATCTGCCCCAGACAGGCAAGGTGTAACACTCACAACCATAATCTCAGCACTGGACCATGAATCACTCACAAACTCTAGATGCCTGCCCCTATGACTGCATAAAGCTTTGGGGTATACCTAGACACAAACCATAATGGTGCTGCAAATGGTTATTTGTAGTGTCTATTAACTGTATTACCAGGCACACCAATATGGGGTGGGAGGGCACAAAGGGTATCCTGAATGTATGTTTATGATCCCTGCATTGATGCCTAAACAACAAAATGATATTCCCTTGATAATCAAGATCCCTATCTCTAGCTAATTATCATTTTTACCCAGTGGTATTAAAAATGTGGCTATCAGTAGTAATTTCCATTTCAATATGTACTCTGAAACTGTTCTCCTTTGTTTACTTAATCAGGTAAAGGCCACAGTTACAGAGAAGTAAAGGAAAATATTTTGAGCAAGTCATTAGTATAATTGTGAGGGGACAAGTTGCACTTCTATCCTTTTGGTTTCTGGATACTTTGCAGTTAGAGTATACAAGGAAAAACCAGGCACAAAATCCCAAGAACTTTAAATTGTTACTGGCTCAGAACAATGACTTAACCTCCAAAACAGCAACCAGAGCTGTGCAGTATCTGCTTCAGATACAGCTCCAATAAATAAAAAGAGCTGGATTTGTAAAATTTGCTAATATTCTTGCCATGTCAACATTAAGCACAGCATCGGGAAGAGATGGGCAGATCCACATCATTATGTAGCATTTTCACTGTAAAGACATAATAAACAGAATAATCTCAAGGAGCACAGGCAATGGAAATGGAGAACTTCAATAAAATAAGTAGGATACAACTTTCGAGTATTATCTTTATTTTGATGTAATTTATTAAATTTTAAGTTCATTTTTTATTCTAGATTGTTAGTACATGAATGTGGTACATAATGTTTGCATTCATTGTGATAATTTGATACAGATGTACATAACATCTTAATTCTTTTTTTCACCACCTACCCCTTCTCCTATCCCTTGATTCTCTCCTGTTTCACTTTTTTTTTCTATTTTTGTACATGTTTGTAGTACCACATGTTTACGTTCCTTGTGTGTAGTTGTTACATGTATATCACATAATTTAAATTTTAATAATGCTTCTGTTTAATAACTGGCTTATAAATGAGCCCAATAAGAGTATCTATTTCACACATAATTGTTACAATATGAATGAAGTTATACAAAGGTCTGGCTTATAGAGCATTATGTTAAAAGATTATTTCTATTCCGTAGGTTACCTTAACAAAAATTTCTTATGACTTTTTTAGGAGCTTTTGTTTTAAGTTTCTTTAAAGACATTACCATGTCCTTCAGATTTTCTGGCTAATGTGTATGGGGTATGCTTTTCTGTTTGGAAAATGAATGCTGCCCAAACAAAAATGCCCATACTGTCAATATGATAGCAAGAAAGGTTTTTATTAATCTTACATGGAAGGGAGTCTGCTGTGGCTTTATGGTAGTCTGTCTAAGACCCACCCATATGGTCTTCCACTGGCACTGAGATTCTAAACAAATCTCATCTCTTTTGCTGGGAAGAGGTCTAGAACAAAAGATTTGTGTCCTTTTACTGCAATCTCATGTCTTCTTCTGGGAAGAGGTCTAAAACAAAAGATTTATGTCCTTTTACTGCTAGTTGGAGTATTTTGGAATATTCACCTATTCTCTAAGAGATAGTCAATAAAATGATAATTCTGTGGGGTTTTTGAATGAAACCTGTGAGATTAAACTTTTCTGCTTTTTACACTGTATTCTCAGCACTTAGTATTGTGCCTGGTATTATACACATAGGCACTAAGATATTACTTGAATAAATAAATAGATTACTTCAAATTTCCTGTTGCTTATCTCCAGGAAACATAGACTAATTTAAAAAATGCCTAAAATTTTACATAACTATAGCCCTAGGTATATAATCAGGACTCAACTGATTCCATTTCAAACACTTGAGGCAAATATAATTCAGAAAGAAGATATAACTCTGTCAACAAATGATAAAGGATCTCTGCACAAATAAGTTAGTAACAAAAATTATCCATTAAGGTAATTACATAGTTTAATTTCTAGACCAGTGAACTGTTCTCTTGGTATACAAAGATAAATTTAACTGCACACTTAATGATTTTAAAGGTTAATAAGCAGGATATAAGCATAATTAAGATTTGAGTAATACAGTAAAGGCAGACTTCCTCAGCTATCATGATGAAATACATAGCAATTTTACTCCATAGATACTTCTTGACTGTCAGGAGCAAGAACTTAGACTTTATTTCTTAACCTAAAAAATAATAAAAATAAAAAGGCACCTTCTAAAGGGTGGGGAATGTTATCAAGTTCCAAAATAAAATTGGCCAACATCTTGAAGCAAGCAGCAAGCCACTAGCACAGAGAATGTAAAAGAAGCAAAAAAATCCCCACACCCCTTCAGTATTTTGTTCTTCCTTCTCTTTCAGCTGGAGGGAGCTCCTCAGCCAACTTCAACTTTCCAGATAAAAGCTAGCACGACATTGATATAGTAGACTATATATAAGGAGACTAAATAAAGTAGCTGGGCAGGATTGCCACATCCTCATTAAAAGCCTTCTAAGTCATCACTGTGTCTGCCAAGTGATCCTCTTCTTTGTATCCAAACTGTTGCAGTAATAATAAGTCTACAGGTGACCCTACTGTACACGATGGTTAACTCTGCCTCAGAGGCCATATTCTCCTAAGATAATGTGAAATGTGTATTTCCATGGTTCTACCCATTGAACTTAATATTCTAAATTAGAGGGCTAGTTGCTATCTTTCCTCTACATAGTACTCTTCAAAGTCAAGAGGCAGCTATTACACACATCTTCCTCAGACTTTTCATCTCTAGGCTAAAATATCCTCTGTATCTTCATAATATTCTTGTATTGTATTTTTTTGTGAAAGAATAGCATATTTGAAGTAGCTACCAATCTTTTCCTTTTACTGATTTCTCTATCACCCTCCATTACTACTATACACAACTCACATGATAGCCAGCATATGCACTGCTTCTTTTCTCACACTAGATGTATTACAGGAGAATTCCAGGAGAAAAAGTTTTCTTTCTAAGTCTTGAGTCTGAACACACAAGCTTTGAGAAGAGAAGAAATTTCAGTGTAGAAAACATGGTGACAAGATGATGATGATCTTTTTAGTTAGACTTTGCCTTTCAAAGATATTTCTGTGGTTTTATTTGTCCAGAGATAGTGTTCATGCCTTCAGTTGTTTAATTTAAATGGTTTAGATCATTTTGTGGAGAGATAATTACTACCAATTACAACAGCATCAATAAATTCAATCATACATTGCTTATATTTGTTAAACTTTGAATTTATAATTTCATCTTTTGTCAGTAACCTTTACAGCCTATACATTTTGTTATTATCAGTTGGTTTGTGGTGTGGAAGGAGAAGGAAAGAGAAGATATGTAGGGATGGGTGAAAAAGGAATGTAAGTCAGTAGGAGGCAAGGCAAATAGGCTAAAATACTACATAAAAATTAGGGGATCAGGTTCTCTTAGAAGTCTTTTAAAATTGATGTAAAGGGTTAATTTTGGGGATTTTAAGATGCTGTCTGTGGAAATGGATGAGTTATAAAGGGTGGGGGTGTAATTTTTGATTGAGGACAGGTGCAAATTTGTTTAGAACCTGTTGATATATTGTGCACCTGTAAGCTGTGGAAGAGGCAAAGGAGGAAAAAGGTAAGGTAATGAAAAACAACAAAAAGAATATGATGCAATACACATAACAGAAAGTTAGTGGGACAAAAGATAGAAATGAGTGAGAAAGAGCAGAAAATAGAGTAAAAATTGAAAAGAATTTTAAAAGTGGAAGAAGTAAGAACAAGTAAAAATAAGAAAAGAAAATAGTATTACTACAAAATCTAGAATTAAAAGTAAAAAGAATTGGAATGGGGACAGAGAGGGAGAGAGACAGAGACAGAGAGAGAGAGAGAGAGAGACAGAGAGATACACAGAGAGAAACTAAATCAAAGCAAAAAAGAAAAATAAAGAAAAATAACAATAACAACAATAAAAAGTCCATTAAGTACTGAAATTAAACACTCTAACAAGAGAATGTACATGCAGTTCCTACCTGACTGCTATATCATAAAGGTTGAAAGCTCCCACAGTTCTCTTCCTACTTAATTGCCGTCTGATTTACGCAGCCAGATAATGTCCCTTCTTTTCTCATGCACTCAGATCCTGAACTGAACAGTCCCAAGAATTCCACCCCTCCAACCACAGGGCAGAATGTGATACAGTCCCTAGGCTTTACTTAGGGACTCTTTCACCCTAGATGGTAGTGTACTTTGTGGGTACTGGGCAGATTTAAGGAGTACTGGGTGGACTCATTGGACTCTTTACTTGTTTATGCTCTCTTTGCAGGAGTCTGCAGAAGGGATGGACTTCCCTAACCTATGGTGAATAGTGGAGGGGACGTCTGTGCAATGCAGTATTCTCCAGTGTTTGGGAAGGTATTGGGGAGAAGGGGCTGGAATATGCAGAGCCTGTCACAGGAGGCCTGTGAAGCACTCATTCATTCCCCCAGGCTATTTGGGATACTCTCATGAAAAGTGAGTGGGAGAGGTACACACCACCCTTAGCAGCACTGTTTTCCCTTTTTAACTAACTAACTAACTAACAAACTAACTAACTAACTAACTATATATATATATATATTTTTTTTTAGATTATATATGTATATACTTTTAGAATATATATACTTTTAGAATATATATATATATACTTTTAGAATATATATATTCTAGAATAGAATATATATAGTATATTCTATAGATATAGTATGTTCCATTCTATATAGATAGAATAGATATCGAATAGATAATATATATATAGAATAGATATAGATAATATATACAGATATATAGATAGAATAGGTATACTCTCTCTATATAGAGTAGAATAGAATAGAGTCTATATATATACTTTTAGATTAATCTTCAGTTTCAGGGTATAAATGCTTCCCTGCTTCACCTGTATTTTCAGTGAATCTTCCCTTAGTGCTTCTGATATGATATTCCCAGTCAATAATGTTGGATCTCTTCTCTCTAGTCTTATACCCTTAATCTCAATCTCCTTTAAATCTGAGGACATGAGTGAAATGCATACAATTTTTCCATCAGAGTATAATACACATGGTTTGGAGTCCAACTGCCAATGCATTCCTTCTTTCCAACTTCTTAAGCCTGGTCATACCAGCTGCACTACTATCAGCATTCTGGTATGCTGAGTTGTGACCAGAGTCTTCCATACATCTCAAAGACTATGTTCTAGGGCTATTTCTACAGTCAGCAGTTCCAATCCTTTCTGAAGTCCTCTTACATACCAGTTCCAAAACCTTCTAAACTATATGGTCAGCTACCATTACAAGAACAACCCCCAATCATCTGGTACAAATATTTTAGTTACTTTTTTCATTGCTGAGGCAAAATGCTTGATCCACAAATTAAGAGGAGAGGTTTATTTTGGCTCAAGATTTGTAGCAAGTTCAGTCTATAGTCTGCTGGCTCCAAGGACAGCATGGTAGAGGGTCATAGTGGAGAAGAAGCTGTTCACTTCAGGGTGACCAGGAAGCAGAGAGATAAATGAAAAGCTGTAGAGGAAGATAAACTATTTTAGGTCATGCCATAACTGAACTGCCCTCTGACCACACACCACTCCTAACAGCAAATCAGCTCTAATTCCCCATAATCCAGTATTCTTCCACAAACACTACCTAAGAGTCTAGTGTTTTGGAGTTCATCTGGATAAAAACCATAACATTCAGCAATAGCTTAGAGAAAAATTAGTGAAAACACTGTGTGTTGGTCAGTAGTTGAATATGGAAGCTGAAAACTCTTATCACAATCTGCCATATGAGTCCTGGAAACTTATGTGCCAGCAGTAATAAAAGACTGGGGTCTGGAAAATTTCCAGTCTGAGTATGAAGACCTGAGAATCAAGAATGCTAAGGGCAGATCAGTCCCTGGGCCTTAAATCAGCAATCTTGCAAGGTTAATTCAATCTTCCTGTGCCTTTTTTCCCCCACTCAGGCCATCAAAAGATTAAATGATACTCAACCAGATTAGGCATGACAATTTATTTTACTCCTCTAATCTATGGCAGAAACATGCTTACAGATGTACCCCGCTGAGTATCACATGACCTCATTAAGTTGACAAAATAATTAACCATTGCATATTGAAAGAAAGTAGTGAACACATAAAAATGTAATATTTATTATAAGAAAATAATTGAATATACTTGACAGGGGCCAATAAAAATAGCTTGACAGTAAAAAATTACAAAATGTATTCACAAACCTCTTTCTTTATTCTAAGTATTTTTCTGTTTACTAAAACCCTCTTCCAGTAAGGTTTCCAGATTAAAGAGCAATTTGCGCTAGTGAATTTCCCTTTGATTTAGCATGAGAAGTATTACTCCTTTCATTCTTCTATTTTAGAATAAAATTACTAAGAATTTAGAGGTCTAATGTTCATCACATGAGTATTTAAATAGAATTAAAAAATTCAAAGGTCAAAAGACTTTAAAAAATTCCCCTTTCTCCAATATCTAACATTATTTTCCCAAAGCAGATATTTTATTACTAATAATATAGACTTTTCTTTGTTTCTCCTGTTTCCTTTTTTTTCTTGTTCTGGATTGGTATTTTAGAGTACTGTTAAAAATAACTTTGTAATAAGAATATAATTGTGAGAGTTGAATAAAATAAATTTCCTATTTGGTATACTGAAATGAGCAATTTGGAATTTTCAATTAATATGAAAGGTTATGGAGGAGATTGGTTAATGCTTTTTTGGAAAAATAAAAAAAAATCCCTAGAATGAAAATTTTCAATCTATTTACTTTAAGGCCTCTAAGACACTGAGAGAGATTTGAATTGGGTATATACTTTGTAAAACATATATATACAACACTTCACCAAGGAAAGAACATTTAAAGCTATAGGAATGGATGAATCCAGTGAGGAAGAGAGTATAGAAACAGAAAAGGGCTAAACACAGGCTCTAGGAAGTTTAAAAAATTCTTTAAAATTAGGAGTTGGAAAAAAATAAGGAGAAAGGTAGTTAAGAATGAAGACCAGAGATGCAGAAGGAAAATCAGAGAAGCACAAAGCAAAGTTAAGCAAGAGATTGTCCAAAGAATAGGTGATTAGCGGTTTCTACTGTAGTGATTATTGTTTTGTTACACAAAAAAGTAACCTATAAAAGAACAATTTAAAATTCCACAACAGGTAATTTGAACATGGAGGTATATATCAAGGGAACATATTTGTTTTACTTGATTCTGATGAAGCCAAAAGCAGATCCTGTCACTGCAAACTGATCAGCTGCTCACAGCTAAACCATGTTCTCTTGCTGGATACAAACTCACAGAACAACAATAAATTCAATCTGACACCATGATAAAGAGAATCCAATCAAAATCACTATGAAATCTACAACACATGAAACACTATCTGTATCCCTCAGTGTTTAGTAGAAAAACTGATTTAAAATAAGATATTAAATAAGATATAAGGTGAGACTTTAATAATTTTCTTCTTATTCCATCCAGGACACAAGCCTATTGGTTAATGCCACCCACACTAGGGGTGGGTCTTCCTTCTCCAGTAAATCCATTATTTATATACATTCATAAGCCCATGCTAAGTCAATCAGTTGAACATTTCTTTTTCAAGTTGATACCACGGTTCCATTCCTAGCAATTGTTGCTATGTTTTCCATACATATAATTTTTCTTTCTCCAGAGTGTCATATAAATGGTCACAAATATTACGTTGCCTCTTGTTTTGCTTTGCATGAGTCAATAACTCCCTTTTATTGTAAAATAGTATGCTAAAGTATAAAAGTACTATGGTTTGTCCATTTATTTCTTAGTGGATATCTTATTTGTTTCCAATTTGCAGTGACTATAAATAAAATGTCTAAACATTCACATACATTCTTTGTTATCATGTTGTGAACTTTAGTTTTCAATTCACTTGGACAAATACCTACAGATACCAGTGGGTTGTATGGTTAAATGAATATAATGTACATTGGAGATTGCATGAAACTGCTAAACTGTCCTTCAAAGTGATTACACTACTTTGCACTCTGAATAGTGATAACTAAGGATTATTTGACTCATTATTTTTGGTCATGAAATTTGTATAAAGTGTTACATTAAGGCTCAGATTCTCTCTTTTTTTTAGTTTTCTTTCATATGACAGATCAATTGTCTCAAACCATTCATTGAAAAGGAGTCTATTCAAATCCTCAAATCCCTTCTCTAACTTGCAGGCAAAAGAACAAATCATTGAAAGGGAGACAACTCAGTAAGTTTCAGAGAAGAGTAGCAGTTGCAATCCGTATGATTTAGGAGAGTGGAAAAGATACCGGAGCAGTTCCAAAACAGGCACTCCCCCATCATTCCCACAAAACAGCAGCGAGTTCTGTGCCTGGGGAATACCCTGCCCATTTCCCACCCTTTGATGCCCTTGTGAGACTCTGTTACTGCTGGCCAAAATCTACTTAGCTCTGATGGCCTAGGGATGACTGAGTATGTGGGCTGGACAGTGGCCTTTTGTACAGATTTTTTAACCTCTCAGTTCACAAGATTAAAGTATCTTGGATCTACAGAGGATATATTTAATTATGATTAATCTTGAATTAAGTATAAAGTAAAAAAGGAAATGCATCACTTTTGCTCTGTATATTAAATTAAACAGTCATTATTATACATGTGGAGTGGTGATGTAGTATGAGGTGAAGACATATGGACATCACATATTTCTTTTACTAATTTACTTTTAAAATTTTTATATTTTAAACATATATTTCAAAACATATAGAGAATCAATTCTCACTTGTAGAATTTAAAATCCATACTCAAATAGGTTTTTATATATGATCTATTTCTTCATTTGGTGATTTACATATACGAGTTTAACATATCATGTAATAGTGTAAAAGAAAGAAAATTATTTTGTTATTGATTTGCCTGAGTTCCCAAGTTCTCGCCCTTCAGTTTGCCAATGCTACATCTTGTCTTCCGTTTGTTGGGAACGAATCATTATTATGGCTTCTTGAATTCATACATTTTAAAGATGCTTTTTAAAAGTTAGCATTTCTACATTATTCTTGATAATGTGTGAGAATAGCACATATTCCTATATCATCCAAACTATATTTTAAAACCTTTCACAAATGTATAAAACAATTATACAAGTGTCAGTTTTTTTACTTCAGTAAGAATAAGTGTTCATATATATTGGTCACTCAAAATTTTTATTTTTAAAATTTTCAAATATCCTAACTTGATTAAGAATGGATATTATTTCTCCTGAAATGCAAATATCCTATTTCCAGTCATGGGCAGCCCTATTAGAGAAAGACTAGGCCCTTGAATCCTCCTCATCCTCTTCCATCTCTTCTTACTCATTCTCCTCTTCCTCTTCCTCTTCTTCTTCCTGTCACTTCCTCTAACCCCCATTACCTCCACATCTTCCTTTTTCTTTTTTGGCCTAATATATTTTTTGGCTTCTGCCATGGAAATCTCCCAAATTCCCAGATCTTTATATTTTTAAATTCTCCCTAAAAAGACAAATTTTTTCAAAAAGATATTTTTCTCCAAAATTGCATCAGTTTTAAGAAAATTAGTTTAACATATTCATACCATCCCATTACTTTAAAATAACTCTGTATCCAGCTTAGATATTTTAATTTGTTACATTTGACTTAAAGATCCAATATTAAAAAAATTCATGAAAAATTGATTACTGTTATTCAAACTTCAAATAACTACCAGGGATGAAATCAAACCATCAAAATGGCAGCAATCTTTGTGGTCATGTCCATTTACCCAGCTACTTAAAATATTTACAGACCACACCAATGAGAATGCACCATCTAATCGATAAAAATTTACAGAATTTACTCCAATTCTTAGTCAATTTCCAAAGGAAAAAAGTTTTCTTGCATCTGAGCCATTTAATTTAATTTCAAAATTTTAAGCTCTGGATAAAGTGTGATCTATTTACAGTAGTATAGAATAAAATTGTGTCAGTGAAAATGAGTATATCCCTTGTACTTGAGTGCTCCAATAAAATGCTTTCTTATAAATATATCACTGGTATACAGTGGGTCCTTCTTCAGTTTTCTCCCTAATGACATATTTATGTGTGCCTAAACCAACATAGCAGTCTGAACACTGGTAGTTTAGGAATTTTTGGTTATGTTTTATATATGGTTATGATGAATGAGTGGCAGTTGTTATTTAATAATATCATAATAATAGTAAATATTGTCTTAGAAAGTTTCTGAAGTCTTCGTTTGAATCATTCTGGGAAAAGCTGTTGAATGAATTTCTGTATTTCATCTAGATTTTCAAAATGCAATACAACATGTCACAAATTGTAACTATGGGATTCTGAGAATGTTATTGTTTCTGTTTAGATGTCCCCCAAAGCCTCATACAGTTTTAGTTGTGGTTTTTCCAGAGGTGGTTGAATCTAGAGTGTGTGATTGATTCATGGTTCAATGCTAGGATTAAGGGGGTGAGTGCTAGACCCATCCTAGGGCAGGTAATCTGCATACAATATATAGGACAGAAAGAGGCTTTTACCTCCCTTTTCTTGTTGCTTTTGCTGTCCTCCATCTGTATGCACTGCAAGGTGCCCTGTGCCACCTTGCCTTGGAGTCTGCCAATTATGAAGTAGAACCTCTAAAATTATGAGCTACATAAATCTCTCCTCCATTTAACTTTGGGTACTAGGTATTTTGTCTCAGCAATGAAAAATGTAACAGAAGCAAAGAATAAGAAATAATTGGTGATTTGTTTCTGGTGATAACTGGTCTGGTAGAGTATCTGGTAGTTAACCTTTGGTGTAGGATAAGCAGAGGATACTAGGGGTGGTTTGCCTCTCCTTATCTGAGATTTGGAACCATGGTGAATACAACTTCCATCTTCTCATTCTCTCCTGATGTCTTGGTCACTTTTCTTTGGTTGCTGGGACAAAATACCCAATATCCAAAAAGAAGGAAGGAAACATTTATTTAGCTCACAGTTTGTGGAGCTTTCAGTCCATAATCAGCTGGCTCCTAGGGAAGGTGTCATGGTACAGGGGCAACACTTAAAGGTAGCAGCCAGCAAAAGCAGCCAGAACAGAAGAGAGGGAAGAGCAGCCTCTTTTTCTCCCCTATAGTATAGGCAGGCCTCCCTTCTCCCATCCCCCAGGGCAGATGCAGCACTCACAAAATCTCTGTGCCATCCTCTTGCACAAGATGAAGATATTAGGGGGACCTGAGCCTCTTGGACCCACAGAGTGGCCTGGGCTGTTTGGATCGAAAGTCTGCGCAGACCTGCATATCAGTGCGACTGTTTGGGACTGGTAGGCCCGCCCTTCATCCGCAGGGAACTGCCTGGAGATCAGCATCTGGGCTAGGTCTGTTTGGGCCAGTAGCCCCGCCCTTCACCCCCAGAAAGCAGCATCACGGCCTGTCTCTTTGGGACCCGAAACTCTCGGATCCGCAGAGTGGCCCAGGCTGTTTGGATTGGGAATACTGTGGAGACTGGCATCTTGGCCAGGTCTGTTTGGGACCGGGAACTTTTCAGAAACCAACATTGTGGCCAGACTCTTTGGGACCTTTAGGCCCTTCACTCGCAGGGAACCTCCTGGAGACCTGCCTGGGACAAAGCACGGTGGCCTGGCCTGCCTGAGATTCCACAGGCTCCAGGGTGGCCACACCCAGCATTCGCCTTACAACTTAGGGAGCCAGGAGCCCACAGAGGGGAGTTAGGGCCCTGTGAGGAAGCCAAGAGCCTGTGGGGGAACCACTGCCCCTCCAGGAACTGAGGGTGTAACAGGTAATTTGCCACACATGCAGAGAAAGATTTGGAACACCACTCAAAGTAAGGAAATATAGAAAAATGACAAAAGGAAAGACCAAAAGGCAGGCTCAAAGCTCTAGCCCTCACCAAGAAAGCTTAGAAGGCATGTACATAAAAGAAAAAAGAAGCCATACACCTGAAGTGTCTGAAATGATATCAAATGAAATAAATATGCAACTAGGGAAAGCTATGGAGAAATTCAAATCAGAAATACTTGCCCAGGTAAAAGAAGAATTGATAAAAACAGTGAAAGAAATAGTGAACGCATCTAGTGAAAAAACAGCTAAAAAATTAGAGGAACAAAGCAAACAGATAGAATCCCTCAAAGAACAATATAAGAAACAAACAGAATGCATAAAGCAGATTCAAAGAGATATACAGGAAATGAAAAATTCTATTGAAAGCTGTAAAAACC
>PVJX010018032.1:0-37279 GCA_004027295.1 Dolichotis patagonum
AGTGGTGATAATGGACATCCTTGTCTTGTGCCTGATTTTAAGGTAAAGGCTTTCAGTTTTTGACCATTTAATATGATGCTGGCTGTTGGTTTGTCATAGATGGCCTTTACCATATTGAGATAAAGACCTTCTATTCCAATTCTCTGTAAGGTTCTTATCATGAATGAGTGTTGGACTTTATCAAAAGCTTTTTCGGCACCTATAGAGATGATCATGTGGTTCTTGCTTTTGGCTCTATTGATATGGTGGATTACATTTATTGTTTTGCATATGTTGAACCATCCCTGCATTCCTGGGATGAATCCTACTTGGTTCTGGTGTATAATCTGCTTGATGATTTGCTGCATCCTGTTTGCCAATATTTTATTGAGAATTTTTGAATCTATGTTCATTAGGGAGATTGGCCTATAGTTCTCTTTTTTAGTTGAGTCTTTCTCTGGTTTTGGTACTAGAGTGATATTTGCTTCCAGGAATGATTTAGGAAGAATTGCTTCCCTTTCAATTTCATTTAAGATTGTCAGGAGTGTTGGAATTAAGTCTTCTTTGTATTTCTTGTAGAATTCTGCAGTGAATCCATCTGGGCCTGGACTCTTCTTTGTTGGCAAAGACTTAATTATATTTTCAATTTCATTAATAGAAATTGGGTTATTCAGAAGTTTTACATCTTCCTCATCCAGCTTTGGTAGTTCATACGTATCTAGGAATCTGTCTATTTCTCCAGTGTTATCGAACCTATGAGAGTAGAGGTTTTTGAAATAGGTTTTGATGATATTCTGTATTTCCACCGAGTCTGTAGTAATTTCACCTTTTTTATTTCCTATTTCATGAATTTGAGTTTTTTCTTTCCTTTTTTAAAATAATGTTGGCCAGGGGCTTATCAGTTGTATTTATTCTTTCAAAGAACCAACTCTTTGATTCACTGATCCTTTGCACTGTTTTCTTAGTCTCTATTGCATTAATATCTGCACTAATCCTTATAAGTTCCTCCCTTCTTTTGGCTTTGGGCTTGGCTTGCTCTTCTTTTTCTAGATGTTTGAGTTGTAGCATCAGGTTGTTTATTTGTGTTCGTTCTATCTTCCTGATGTAGGAACTCAGTGCAATAAGTTTTCCTCTGAGGACTGCTTTCATTGCATCCAACAAATTCCGCTAAGGTGTGTTTGTATTTTCATTTGCTTGTAGATATTGTTTAATTTCTTCCTTAATTTCCTTCATGACCCACTGATTGCTCAAGAGTGTGTTACTCAGTTTCCATGTGTTTGTGAGGTTTTTGCAGTTTCTTTTATCATTAATTTCTAATTTCATGGCACTATGATCCGATAACATGCATGGGATAATTTCAATTCTTTTGCATTTACTTAAGTATGTTCTGTGGGCTAGTAGATGTTCTATTTTAGAGAATGTCCCATGTACTGCTTCACTTATCCAGAAGCTGATGTGGGTCCCCGAGGGAAAATCCCGAGGATGCACAGGCACCAGGGCATCAGAAAGCCTGAAATACTCATTGTCCTCCACCTCTTAGACTCCACTTGCCTGCAGTTTCTCATGAGACCTCTACACACAGCCCCACAACGACTCCAGCCCTGCTTCCAAGGGAGGACCCTAGGGCTAAAGCCAGGACAGTGTCACGATAGTGTCACCATAGCGGTCCCATGTTTGTCTCCATTCTGCAGTACCCCAGGTGCTTAGCTCTTCAAAACTTGAGGCTCCTTGCTTCTTCCCGAGGCTTCTAAATACATCGATGTTTTTCATATCTCAGTAGCAGTGCATATTCAGTGGAGAATCAGGCCCAACAGCTATTTCATTCATGATTAGAGGCCCAGGGCAACTCACTTTCTCTAATCCCCAATAGAAGGAAGCCCGTGAAGCTTTCTTCCTGGGCACTCCTTCACTCTGGGGCTTCATAGAGAGCTGGAGCAGTGCACAGAGGTCAGCATGTGGTGCTCCCTTGAGAGCTCTCCAGCACACACTAGCAGACAGATACCCATGCCAGGCAGGGCTGCTCTGAATGTCTCTCCCCTCCATCTCTCCTCCTCCCGCCCTCAATGGAAAGCCCCTGGGTGGGGCTGTGTGTGCGACACACCATGAGGTGAGGTCCACCGCAGGCTGTCGTACTCAGTCCAAAGCCCCCAGAAGTGTAGAGCCCCAATGCACAGGCTTCAAGGCTCCCTGTGTCCTGAGCTCTGTGCACAGTGTGTGCTTCATGACAGCCATGGTCTCGGCGGGCTTTGGCTTCCCGAGCTTTCCAAGGACACCGCGGGCTGCAGCCACACCAAATGCGTGAGGCAGGATGGGAACCGGGTTTTTGGATGTCTTCAAAGGCATTATTGGGAAACCACAAAACATAATGATAAACATTAGAAATTCAGGACAGAAATAGCTTAATTAGTATTTGAGTATTAAAATGCATGACAAAAATGACAAGAAATGTGGACCAATAAATGCTGAATTGTTTCTCAATTAGAAGTGAAATATTAGAATTATAATTTCAAAGAAATATCAAATGAAATGCAATCTTACCAAAAAACAGAAGGTATTAGCAGTGGTGTATTAGGAAAAAACAGTAAAATTATATCAAATCCTTACTTGTAACATACATTTTCTTTTCCTTCTTCTTTCTTTTTTTCTTTCGCTAAGTGTTTCCCCACCAGCAGCAGGGTGATTACTAGCAAAGGAGACGTAGGAAAACACTATACATATATGGAGGGCCTATTTTTCACATGTCTTATGACAAGGTCTATTTATTGTCATCTTTTGGAAATGTATTTGGTCTGTTTATTGTCGTCTTTTGGAAATGGTCTATTTATTGTCGTCTTTTGGAAATGTATTTGGAGCTGAGGATTTAGTTCAGTGGTTCAAGTGCCTGCCTGGCAAGTGTGAAGTCATGAGTTTGATCACTGGTACCAAAAAAAACCAGAAGTAATTATGAAACATATTTTGTGGGTCTTCCAACTGAACTATTTGATATGGATGAGATTATTGTGAATGAGATGCCTGGGAGAGGGAAGCTGCCAGAAGGACTGTGCTTCTCATAAGTTCCCTAAATGGAGGAGCTGGGGGACAGCAGGGTCTGCATGATGAATACTTGCCTCCACCCTCACAGCTCTTGAGGTTCTTGGGGTGAAGCACCAGGGGAGGATGACATAGTAAAGAAGGAACAAAAGCTGGGGTCAGGTGGAGACCTCTGATCTTATGGGAGAAAAGGAATTGTCTCCTCAGTGTTGGAACATTTATTTATACGTTTAGCAACCTAATGTCAAGTAACACCACCTTATCTAGTAATCTGCACATATTGCAACCCCAGGGCCTGAGTTTGGGGCTCCAGGCTTTGTTTCTGTGGCTTGCCATGGGCAGTCTTTGTTCTCAGACAAGGCCAACCAGCTCCCACAGGTATGACCAAATTCTGGCTTCAATGGCTCCCTACAAATTTGGCTCCTCTTCTGCTCAGTAATATTAATTTGTTGTCTAACCTGATGATTTCACAATTCAAGCTGTTGATTTAAATTTTAGGTTTGCCAGGTGTGGTGGCACATGCCTGTAATTCCAGCACTCAGTAGGCTAAGACAGGAGGAGCGCTGTGAGTTTGAGGCTACATAGTGAGTTCAAGGCCAGCCCAAATACAGAGCAAACCCTGCCAAAAAATTAATTAATTAATAAACTCTAGGTTCAATCAATATTAAATAAATAATAAATAAACTCTAGTTTTAATCAAAACCTAAATATGTCAGATATGTGAAGAAGGGTTTCTATAAAGCGCTAGATGGAACACACTGTCCCATGTGTTAATGTGTGCATAAGTAGGAGGAAGACACAAAACACATTTGTAATTTTAAAGGAAATTTGGGTCAAAAGTATGGAAATGCCTGAGGCAAACACGTTATGTAATAAAGAATTCTAATCTCATGAATAAACTGAGAAATACTTGTTGAAGTTCTAGAAGGTCCAAAAATTTTAAGCAATCTACTAAAACTTTGTTTCTATGATGTCACTTCTTTTCATTCGTACTCACAGGCCATAATGAGGACATTCCTGTTGGGGAGCTGGAACAGGCACGTACCATGTCCTTATCCTTCCCTTTCTCATCCCTCACTGTTCCCTCCTTCCATTTTTCCCTTCCCTTTTTTAAAAGATTTATCTCTCTCTGTCCTATCCCTCACTCTGCATTTTATTTAGAGTTTGGTTTTGTTGTATAAGAGGTATCATGAGATATTATAATAACTTGTGTGTCTGATTTATTTTACTTAACATTATGAATGCAAATTTATGCCTCAGATTTATCTTTATGTCAGAGTTGTACTCCATTTTGTATATGTGCTACAATTTCTTTATCCATTCATCTTCAGAAGCACCTATAAGCTGTTTCTATGATTTAAGTTTAATACCTGTCCAGCTACAATCATAGGTATGCATGTATCACTTTAATACATTGTTTTTAAAGCTTCAGGATGATACTTAGAAGGACAATAATGCTGTGGAATAAAATTTCTAGTTTTAGATTTTTTTTGCTTTATTTATTTATTTATTCATTTATTTTTGGTTCCAGGGATCAAACTCAAGACTTCACGTTTGCCAAACAGAAACTTATGTCGCTAAGCTAAACCCCTGGCCCTTAGTTTTAGTTTTTGGAGCAGTCTGTACACTCATTTCCATTTTGCAATTCAATTTACATTTCCACTTTACATTTCTGCCAACAAGATAGAAGTGTTCTTTTCCCCCCGTAGATTGTGTTTCTCCTTTTCTCTGCAGCATTTGTTACTCAATTTCTTGATGGTAGCCAATCTTTCTTGAGTCAGCTTGAGTCTCAGTATTGTTTTAACTTTTATTTCTCTAATGCCTAGTGGTGAGCATTTTTAAGTGTATTTATTTGCCTTATGTACTTCTGAGAAGTCTATTCATTTCAGCTGCTCATTTTTTATTGTCTTTTATTTTAGGGTGTCTACATTTTTTGAGTTCTTTCTAAATATTTTTCTCTATCTTAGGCAAAAAAATTTTCCCATCCTGTAGATTGTTTTTCAGTCTAAGTTGTTTCCTTTGTTGTGCAGAATCTCTTTAATCTGATAGTTCTCATTTGTGGCTCTTGATGGTATTTTTTGTGTAATGGAGACTGTATAGAACCGATGCCTATGTCCTCAAGAATTTTATTTTTCGTACTCCACATTGCTTTCATTCTACTATTTAGATCTTTGATTCACTTTGATTGTATTTTAGTATACGTTGACAGGTGTTGGTCTTGTTTCAGTTTTCTCCATGCAGACAGCCAGTTCTCACAGCACCACATATTAGAGAGGTGACCTCCCCTCCTGCACACATTTTTGGCCTCTTTGTCAACACTGAGACAATTTAATGGGTTGTTCTGATTTTGTGCCAGTACAACTCCAGGTTTTATACCTAATAATAAGTTCTACCAGAATGACTAAAAAATTATAAATTTTGACAACAGTAGTAAAGAATTAGAAATAATGTATAGATGATAGAAAGTTATTATGGCACAAATATCTTAGAAAAATATTGTCAGTTTTTAAAAATGTATCCATATCTTTGTGTAAACCAGCAATTCTGCTCCTAAGATTTTATCAAAGGAAAAAGAAAATATGACTATACAGTGTTTAAATAGTGTGGAAACTTGGTTTATTTTATGCACCAATGGAGAAAAATAGGTGACTATAGGCAAATAAATAAATACAATATCATAGTAATGTAATCAGTGACAGCAATGGAATGTAATGTCATTTTCTAAGTACAATGAAAAGCTTTTAACTTATGGCACAACGCTGAGGGTACATATAAGAGAAGGGGATAAAGGTGTTTGGTGAGTACAAGATGCTTCATTCAATGTTGTAATGTAACTAATCCTCAGCTCCCTATTTATAGCATCCAGAATTCCAGTGGCCAGGGTCACCGCTGCAGGTCAGGCTGGTGAGAGGAGGATATTTTTGTGGGGATCTGGAGCTACTCAAGTCAAAACTCCCTGATTCATGTGATTCCTCACCTAATGAACACTGAGAGAAGCACTGAAGACACAGCCCCAGTGAATCACAGAGCCCCCTGAGCCGATTCCCACCTAGCACATGAGTGGGCTGTGAGGACCATGTGGTCCTTGAACACACGCTCCAGCGTGAAAGAGAAGATCAAAGCACACAGTGAAGCTGAAGATCAGAGGTACGGGATAATAATGGCCCATAACAAAACCTCAAATCAATATGAACATCCTCAATGTGAATGCTATTACATCCAATAATAGCTACCTACATCATACCTAACACACATAGGGGAGGCTTGTTTGCATGATCACCCTAATACTTGGTAAAACAAGACAGGAACTATGTCAAGGCTCCGTGGTGGGGGTGCAAGAAGAAGTCCCTGCAGCAACTTTCAACAGAAAGCTATCAGCCCCATTTCCATTCTCTAAGTGAGGCACTGTGAACAGAATTTCATTACAGGTACCATCCTTAGTTTTACCCATTCCCTCACCAAAGGAAGAGTGTGCGTTTCATGATTTCAGAGACCCCTAAGTAATGACCCATGAAAGCACCTGCCTCTTAATTGAGTGACTTTACTGAGTTTCAGTTCTCACATGTGTAAGGTGAGGTCATAGCAGATGCTGTCTTGTCATCTTCATAAGCCCTGGATGAGATGACATGAAATGTATACAATGTTTGAGTCACTTTTCCAACCTAATGTAAGAAGTTTCTAGCTAACATTAAGGTGAATCCCAAGCATTCCAGTTATTTTATGTCACCCTGTAATTCTAGCAAAAGAATGTGAACCTCCAGCTTTTGGGAGTGGGAGGGGATGGAGTCAATGTCTCATCAGGTAACAGAGCTGGGCAAGACTCTCAGAAACATGAGGACCCTTGGGAAGCCTAACCATGCTAAGGTGATGTACATGTCAGTAAGGGAGACAGAGAGACTGGGGGCCGGTTCCAGGGTTAAAATGCAAATGCAGGCAGCCTCTGTCAGACAGCCACTGGCACCTTCTTTCTAGAATGCGTGTCAGTAGCCTGGCTTCTGGTCAGCACCCAGAATCCATGGAAGAATTCAGAACAAATTTCCTTGCTGTCATCAGTGGACTTTGGGAACCTGAGATGTTCTTGTGTATAAAGAGGAGCAGAACCAGAATGGGAATTCTGTGTGTGTCAAGCCCCACAATGCAGGAACAAAGTCAAGTAGGTTATCACTGAGGGTTCTTGTGATATTCTTGTGCTTAGAAACCTAAGCAGAGGTCTCAGCACCAATTTTTTAACCTGTCCTCTGACACAATACAGCTACTTTGCCATGCTATAGCTTTGATTGCTCCACTCAGCCACCAAAACTGCCCTCTTCTCCAGCACTGGTACTGCTACTCTGATGTGTAATATACACGCTAAGCCTATCGCTTTTTTTTGAATACAGCACATTTTTATTTTCATTTCAAATTATTAAAAATCATATAAAATTTGAAAAACTCAGAAATATATAGAAAAAGAAAGTAAATCACAGTCCCCCCACAAGAACTGGTAGGTTATATACATTCCTAGTTTAGTTGGGGGGCAGTTGTGTAAACACTCAGGTTACAAATGCTTTCTTAAACTGAAACCACCCTATAAATGGTCTGCACCCTACTTTTGTGACAGTACACGAGATTATCGTGTCATCCCCAGCCCATTGCTGCCCCTGGGCACACAGTGACCAGCTGTGTCTGCAGCTGCAGGAGCTTTCATCAGGGTCAGGGTGCCCCGTGCCACCCGGCCTGGTAAGGTGCTGCTAAGTGTTCATGGGACAAGCTTTGAAATGACACAGACCTGTAAACACAACCTAAACAAAAAACACAAGGTTTTGTTTTGGTGAAACTGGATTTAACCCAAGGCCTCTGCACTGAGCTACATCCCAGTCCCATGTTTTAAAACAACCTCACCTTAATCACTGAACTGCCCAGGATGCTCCTGTAATTCCGTGCTCTGGGTGGTCTCCTGCCTCGGCCTCCCACAGCACAGGGATTACAGGGATGCACCACCATAAACTCAGCAAAATGTAAGTCATTTTACAAATAAGTACCTGTCTATCCACACACGCGTGTCGTCTCCATCACCCCAGGAAGCTGTTCTGAGACCATTCCGACCAAAGGCCTTTGGTGATTCTTATTATCAGTCCCACTTCTGCCAGCCAAGCTGTCTCCACCCTCTGGTCACCCAGGGCTCCCCGTGAGGCCCCGCACAGTACAGTGCTGCGGGGCCCCGCTGCTTCTGTGCCAGGGCTTGCACGGGGTCTGCCCTGCGCGGGATGCCAGGAAACAACTAAGTCCAGACGTGGCCAGTTTTTCCTGTACCTATTTGGGGCCCGACCCTCCACTGCTTGGTTCAATAGTACCCACATTCCGGTGACACAGGCTGACAGCAGACAAAGGGAGGAGGAGACAAACAGTAAGCAAGCAACCAATAAACAAGACAGTCACAGGCTGTATAGTAAGAGCAGGAAAGCAAATAAACAGGACGATGTGAAAGAAAAACGTGTGACCTGGGCTGCAGGCACCGCCTGTAATCCCAGCTCTGGGAAGCTGAGGCAGGAGGACCAAGGGTTTGGGGTCAACCTGAGCTACACAGGAAGACTCTGTCTCTAGAAAACTAAAAACGTAAACAAAACAACAAAACCAAGGGCAGGGCAGCAAGCTGGCGGCAAATTCAGATAAGCGGGTGCCAAGAGAGGACTTTTAAGCCTAAATGTGAGGTGACGCCAAGGGCCCAAAGACATTAACTTCAAAGGCACAGAACAGTGCGCGGAACAGCCAGCTTCCTCCACAGTGAGGAACAAGCGCCAGCACTGCTGGCAAGAGCGCTGGCACCGGCTCTGCCGCCTCAGCTCCGCACATGCCCACTCGCCCACCGATCGGACGCTCCCACCTTCCCGCAGGCCGCTGAAGGAGCCATCCAGAGTCCGCGGACACTGAGCTAGTTCAGTGAGGTCTGAACCTGTTTATCTTCAGGGCTTCTGAGTGTCAAACTCCAGGAAGACTGTTTAAAATCTTTAAGAAAAGAACTTTCAGTACTCTCAGAACTATGGTGAACATGTCAAGTGACTCAACAAATACTAAAGACACCACAGTTACAGGATGCTGTCCCTACCACAAAGGCCCCTCCCCCGGAAGGCCGGATCTGACCCACAGTGCAGGTTTGCGGGGCTTCATAACACTGGACTTCCTAACACTGCACCAGTGCCAGGCGAGAGGTGGAGAGCGGCTCCTCCCAGAGGAGTCAGGGCAGGGCCCCGGTGAGGCGGCCTGGGGAAGGGGGGGCCCGGGTGAGGCGGGGCCCGGGGAAGGCGGGGCCTGGGGAAGGCGGGGCCCAGGGAAGGCGGCACTGCAGCCCATGCAAGAGGACCCTCAGGAGAGGCTTGGCAAACTCAGTGTCCTGGCATCAGTGGAACACAATGGGAAATGAGAGGGGACCTCAGAAGCAAGCAGCTGCCCTGTGATGAAAGGCTCTGCTATGCCCAGGTGGGAAGGGATCCGCCCCGCATCTCACAGCAAACCACTGGAATATCCAGACACTGATCTCCCTAGAAAACAACTTACTGACAAACTAAGCTGGCACCTGACCGGAGACAAGTGAGGGCCACAAAGAGCAGAGAGGTGGGAGAAGAGGTGGGCCAGCCTGCTGGAAACACAGGGAAACAGACCAAATGCAAACAAAGCTCACTGCAACTACAGCAGCAGCCACTAAGTCAGAGGACAAAGGACAGATGTGAGAAATCCTCTCCGCTGGGTCCCTAAACTGCCTAGAATAAGCTGCATGTGCATTTCCTGAGAACAACACAGCTCTTTTGCCAGGATCTCAGACAAGGCCAGAGATCAACTCCCACTGCCTCCACATTTAAGAACCACCAACCCAACTAGGAAAACGAGTAGCCTTCAGTGGCTGACGAGCACAGAGCAAGGTTTAACGAGGTGACACTCCTTCATAATTCCTAGATTTCTAACTTTATTTTATGGATGGATGGATGGAGCACACTAATAAAAACAAAACAATGCCCGCCAGCATAGAGGAAAGGGGGAGAAATAAGCAGTGCCAACATGCTTAAGGGACACGAGAGAGACAAAGATCCAACATGCTTAAAGGACATGGGAGAGACAAAGGTCCACAGGTAACAAAAAGTGGGTGGGAAATACTGTCACACAGGACAGCAGAGGATTCACAGGAAATAGCGCTTTCTTTGAAAGGGTGTGACAGATTCTTCAAAGGGTCTGAGCAGAGCAGAAAGATACAAACTCCCCCTGCCCCCTCCATCTGAGAAAGAAAGGAAGAATAAAAAGATACCACGCAGAGAATTAGAGGGGAAGTGGTTTCCTCAGAGAGAGTGTTATTCCTGGTAAGAAGGTGCCACTATGAGAAATATCAAGTTTATAGACAACAAGCCGGAGAAGATGAAAACCTGGGAGATTTAAGATTAGAAGCTAGACAGAGATGCGTTTCTGACTATAAAGTCAGAAAGACAGAACCTGCTGATCTCAACATTCAGTTCACCTACAAAGTACCCAGCGAGGCGGCATTTGGTTTACTCACTAGAATGTAGAAGTGTTTATATCATTCCTCTTAACTAAAACCTTTCATTTCTTACATACTTTCTTCCTCTGTGATGACTTCGTTTTAATTTAAAGGTGAAAAATATCACCTGGTTCTAATTTTTTTAAAAGACCACACTTGTATTATTAATACTAATACCGGTCTTACTCTTTATACTGATGTTTATATCCCACTATTAAACAACTATGAAAGTAAAGGGAAAGAACTGGCACCTCCAGAGAAATAAAATCAAGATAAAAAATGAGAACATTTCAAAGCAACTTGACTATGAAGCAATACATTTCCTGAATGTTTAGACACTGTGAATAAAGTACACAGCCAGGCTTGGTGGTGCACACCTGGAATCTCTAACTCCAGAGGCTCAGGCAACAGGAGCCCTGAGAGGTGAGCGCAGCCTAGCCTGAAATACAAAGCAAGACCCTTTCTCAAAATAGCAAAAATAAATAGAAGAAAGTATCTTCCTACGGAAGTAGAATTAGGAGGGGACAGATTTGCTGTTTCACAGTGACATAGGCCTGTTCTGGACAGCCCATTCCTGATCAGCTACAGACACAGATGGGGTGGGCTGAGGATAACCAGATGCCTCAAGCTGCACCCCGGGGGAAGGGGATGCTTTGCTTCTATAACAGGGATGTGCGGCCAGAAATGTGCCTCAGTGGTGCAGCACTTGTCTAGCATATGTAGAAGCCCTGAGGCTCAGGCCCGGCACTGCCAAAAGTTTAGTTTTAAACACACACAGGCACACTTGGATCTAAATGAGAAATACTAAGAAACTAGAAAACAGTTTACTCTTATTTGTAAATGTGCAGAAGTTTGCATACCACAAACCATAAAAACAGTATTGACAACCTGGTGGCCATTAACTTTGCAACATCTTTAATGTATCCTTTGCAGCTAAGACAGAGGATTTCTACTTCTCAACTATAGGAAAGATAGAAATAAAGCATCACTGAGTGGCTTTACTACTTAAAATATAAACTGCATCAACATTTAAAGGGCCAATAAAATAAAATTAGTGACCAATTTAGAGTCCATTCGTTTTCCACTTCACTGTGAATATGCAGTGTCCTAGCATGTGGAACACCGCAGGGCCAGCAGAGGCTCTCAGCACACCTGACGACTTGAGGAGCTTCAAATAGCTGAAGGAGCTGTGTGGAGGAAAATGTTTCAGATGACACCCACGAATGGTTAAATGAGAACCACATAACTCTCAATCACACTTTTAAATATAGGTGGGTTAAGTAGGAAGAAACAAATCTTTTGTAATTTAACAGTGATAAAATTTTCTCTAAATCTCAAAAAAGGTTTCTAAAGTTTAGTATTTCAGAAATCTTTATTTGCATGTTAATAAATACAACTTCCTTTGGTTTGAATGTAATGTTCTCTACGCCATCTTCCTGAGAAAAGTTACCTTTTGTTTCATTTCTTTCTCCTAAAAATTTTTTGACTTATACAGTAAAATGAATCTTAACTGATAGGCTTTGTGATATCATAAGTAAATACACTCCTACAGCCTCCACCAAAAATACATAAATACTTCCAATACCCCAGAAAGGATTCTCTAAACCATTTATTCTCCCACAGTTGACTTTCATAAATAAACCCTCTCTCACTAGTTTTTGCTGTTCACCTCCTGGATCAGTATTCTTTCCTCTTCTTTGCTGACTGCTGTTCTACTTTATGAACATGCCATAACACGTTTCCTCTTGGTAGCTAAGTGGGCTATGTTCAGCTAGGGGCTATCATACATAAGGCTGCTGTGAACATCCTTATACAAGTCTTTTTGTGTCATTTTCCATCTGTCCCACTTTTATTCTCAGTTCAAAACTGGCTCCTTCTGGATAAATAACACAACCTTACACCTATCTGCTCTGATATCTGTGCTACACTGGGAATATATTAAAACCTCACACTAGCTGGGCATGGTGGCCTCCCCCCTATAATCCCAGCTCTTGGGAAGCTGAGGCAGAAGGACTGCAATAAATTTAGAGGTCAGCTGGGAGCCAGGGATTTAGCTCAGTGAAGCCTATCCCTTAATAAACTCAGTCCAGTTTCCTTCCAAATGAACTTCTCCATCTTTCTCCCTGCCCTCGTATGCGATCCCATCCGTTACAAAATGTCCACATAGGAATCATTTTCCTCACTAATGCACCTCTTCTCTCATATCCAGAGGCATCAGTAAATCTCATGATTTCTTCTAACAGAACTGTTCCTGGCCCCAGCCTGGTCTCTGTCTGACCATTTCCACCAGTTTCCCTGGTTTAGCCATCAGACTGTGACATGTACATAGGAAATTATAAGGGCTTCCAGACAAAGTTGCATCTGTACTAGACCCTAAAGGCTGGGAGAGTATGAGAGTGCGTGGCTATGTCACTAGATGGTGCACAGTGAGACCTCGGTGTGAGGACAGCCAGTTCCCTCCCTGCATCCCAGAAGCCTGCGCCATGTGCCTAGAAGGCAGCGGGCGTTCAGCGCAGTGCAGGACAGTAGCTGCACCCAGGCAGCTGGTAGGGGCTTCATTCACCCCCTTGGCCAACTCACTCCCATGAGATGCATGGCTCCCTTTTGCCACTCTTCAGCTCTGAGATATCAGAATATATTTGGTCAGAGTCAGGCTTGGCTGAATATTACTGTTCTGCTCACACAGTGTAAAACCCACAAATGATCACTTCACCTCTCTGGGTGTCAGTTTTTTTAATCTGTAGAATAGAGTTAGAATAACTACTATATTTTATAACCCTCATTTAGCTGATTTTTTAGGGTAGTACTGGATTGAACTCACAGCTTGTGCTTACCTGGCAGGTGTTTATGATGTGAGCTAAATCTCCAACCCTAGCTGACATTTTAATGCAAATCAGGTATCTGTGCTTGAACTCTGGCTGAATCTGTTTCTGGCAAATCATGGCAGAGTTTGAATTACTGCTCATGTAAGTTGTATAACTAGCTGTGTGATTCTGGGATGCAGCCTTGAACAGTGGGCAGATGAGATCCAGTGGACCATAGAAACCTGAGGACAGGAAAGGATAACTCTTATACTTAAGGCTACTTCAGAGCAAATATTACAGGAACACTGAGACAGATCTGCAGAGTAGGCAGTTCAGCTCCAGACAGACTCCTCAGTTTACTGATGTGTAATAATCCTTACCCTTGATGAGCGCAATCCAGTTTCGACCCAAATGCATACATGCCCTAGTAAAAGACCCCATCTCTTACAAAAATATAATGTAAGAGGGCCACAGTTCATGCCTGTGCTGTGACTCTGTGGGATGAAGCAGCCAAGATTTGATTCTACCTTGCCGAGGCCACCCCCTCAGATGTGGGCAAAGTTATAAAAGCAATCATCCCTTGCAGAGACCCGGTGATGGGGAGCCTCCTGATGAAGGCTCTGACCTCAAATCTTTGGGGCGTAACTCTCTAGCTTCCCGCAGCTTTGTACCCATTTCCCAACTTTCCGTTCCTTACACAGCAGTGCTCCTGGGCTTCTTTGAACAGTTGCCATTCTCTGCCTTCTTTGAGAACAGCTGTCTTAGAGGGCACATGAGTGACAGCACATCACTCACATGAGGTCATAACTGCATTCTCCTTTCTTGTTCTTGTTTACGTTACTTGACACAGTGTCCTCCAGATGGCAGCACTTTACTCTTGTGGTGGCTGAGGAGTGGCCCAGCTCTCAGAGCCTCCCCCTCATCTATCTGCTCATCTCTAGGGGCCCACTGGCTTGAAGCCTCACCTTGGTGGCCACAGCAATACTGCAGCCATGGCATGGGGTGCACATGTCTCCTCAGGAGCTGGCTTCATTACAGAGGTGCGGACCCGCTGATGGAGTTGTTTTTTTAAAAAAAGTTTTTTTTGGCAAAAAATCAGTGATGACACTTTTTTAATGTTTGGTTTAGATTCTAGGGTATACTGAATGGTAAAATGAAAATTGAACATTTATAAAGTTATCAGAAAGGCAGGACAAGTGACGCACGGACAGTGGGATGCCAGGAGCATAGCTGGCATTTCCGGTGCCTGCTGGGCAGGGAGGCTTCCTCATCTTCGTGACCGCAGTGCCTGACCTGCCTCATACTGGCAAGGCCTTTTTAAAGCGTTTCTGCATTTGTAATTCATATTTAGACAGTGTATAACTGAATACTTTAAAGCAATGTGAATTTTAAGTGAAATGTATAAATTTCATCTGTTATAACCAATTGTATTCAATATCATGCCTACGCTGAAATGTAGAGTTCACCCAATTGAACAGCATAGCCTCCCCTGCAGTCAGGGCCTAAGGATCCACTTCACACTCCCCGTTCCCTTGGGCTCCTTTGCCTTCACTCATCCCCACCCTGTTCCCAAAACTCACTGGTCTGTGCTCACCAGTAGAGTGGAGATCAGCTTTCATGAGTTTAAAGTCATGTGCTGCTCAAAGTCATGTTTCAAAGGGTTAAAATGAGTAAAACTTATGCTTCTAAATGTTTTCTAATAAATTCCAAACACATCTGTGACAACACAAGTATAAAATTTTAAGTTCCATGAAATAAAGCCTAGGACAGTTTAGACTGATTTCTGTATGTATAATGTCCTAATGGTTTTATGACTGTTACCAAAGTAGAAAGGTTTTTCTTAACAGATGTGGATATATGCATCATGTAAAAGAAAATAACTACAGGAAATATTCTCACTGAGTTTGCAGTTAGTATCCTTGTAATACAGTGAAAAGTAATAAGAAAGGTAGAAATCTGTTTAGAGTTTTGTGACACAGGATACTTCATAACTAAACCAAGAAATGAAGACAAGGGCAGTATGGGTGTTTTTCTACCAGACTGGATGAATCACTGAGTGACTATGAAATGTAACTGAATAAACTGAAAGGTGAGCAATTCATACTAGGTTTATCCTGTGCTTTAGAAAAGGGAGAGAAGAGATGAGTGTGAAGTTCCAGGTTCTCTTGTTTTATCAAGTGCCAAAGTGCCATATTTTGGGGCAGCACACCCCAAATCCACAAACATAAAATTCTTTTTCCTCTCAGGAAGACCTTTAGCGTTTTTTGGTTCACGTCATGTCTACCTAGGCCTGACCTGCAAATGTGGCAAGAGCTTTGGTTTCTCTGCAGTCTTCCTTCAACCCCTTCCCCCAAAACTGTGAGGACAGGAACCAGCAGATTGGTGCCAGTGCTGGTCATTGAGGGCAGGGCTTGCTCTGCATGCTGAATTCCTCTGTGCCCATGGAGTCTCCTCAGGGTGAAGCTGGGGCCGGCGGAGATGACTACATAGCGCAAGCTGGTCTCAAACTCAGGGTCCTCCTTCCTTGCACGGAGGGATTGTGGGCTGGAGACACCACGTCCAGCTATTTTTTAATACTAATATAATTCACTTTGGGTGCCATGAGAGGAGAAAAATGTTACTAATTGCTGATCTGTGGGGTTTTACCCTCTTAGGACCACTCAGAAAACAAACATACTTTTTTCTTTTTTTTGGTACTGGGGATTGAACTCATGACCTTGTGCTTACCAGCCAGGCACTTATGCTGGTGAGCTAAATCCCCACCCCCAAAGATACTTTCTTATTCATATATATATATATATATATATATATATATATATATATATTCTACTTTGATGTCTTTAACAGTGTTAAATTGTATATCATATTATTTTACCCATTTTAAATAGTAATACTAATGTATGTTCACAAAATCTGCTTGTTTATTAAAAAAACTGTGATCATAGAGTCTCAACTTGCTGGCTTCTGTGTGTTCATGGTGCTGGAATAGGACAGGATCCCTCTTAAAACGCAACCTTCATTTGCCAGCTCTTACCCAACGAAGATGAGGACGTTAGTCACTCCTGTCTTTGTGTCCCCTGCCCACGTTTACTAACAGAATGCACACCCCACTCTCCATTTTTCTCTCACACTTACTGCAAGGAGCAGGTGACCTGTAGCAGCACCAGAGACTCCAGATCCCGCTAATGTAAGAATCACCTGTAATCCATATCCTGCGGACAGAAGACCCACCAACGCCTGGGTCCTCACTCATGATGCTTGCTGCCCCTGAGGAGCCACAGAGCCCCATTGCTCTGTTACTGGGGTTTCCTGATCATGAGAGCTGTGCCTCCTGTGGCTCCTCACACTAAGGACACTCCCTGTTTCTATGTGTTGCTGTCTAACGCATTTGCCTGCCTATGCCAGTCGCTGATATACCCTGAAACCTTTTGGTAGTATAAAATCTGACAAACTTCCTTGTGAGCCCCATCTTCCCTTTGGGAGGCCTCACTGGAACCTGACCAGTAACTTGCAAGTTTCATGTTTTCCTTCTAACGTGAGCAAAGTTTTTGAGTTGTTTGTATCAGTACTAGCAGCAGACGCTCCAAGGGGCTGCGGAACATGCAGTCCACTGTATTTGCCTGTCTTCCTCCTTGTAAGTGGTGAGAAGACCCACAGCATCACTGCACTTTACTGCTGTCACAGACATGCAAAATTAGCCTGAAAATTCCCTATGGGAACACCTGATGGGGAAGTCAACGGAACACACACAATGATTTGTACATGCACAGCTCAGAGTGGGTAGGGCAGGCTGGGCCTTGCTGGCCCTGACACTGGATGTGGAGTCTTTTGTCCCAGCAGTAACAGTAATGAGGAGCCAGGCCAACAAGTATGAGAAGCAGACAAAGCTTTAACAGGAAATAAGGGGGAGATAGGGAAGGCAGAAAGTGACTTCAGATGAGGACAGCTGCTGGGCGTGGACACTGTCAGAGGTCAGGCTGTCTACTAACTGCAGGAAAGGACCAATGCTCAGGGGGCCACTGAGGTGGTCCAGGCTCTGGCCGCTCACTCATTTTGTGAATAGCCCAGGAGTGGTCCTTATTGCTGGAGGAGTCCACCCTTGAGGGCATCACTGGTTGACATGGGATCCCTGCTTCTGTTCTGGGAGGCTGAGTTCATGCACGGTGGGCCAATGGCAGAGGCTCTTCTGAGACCCATGTTCCCTGCAGGATCAGGGTGGTAACTGCAGGCCGCCAGCACCCACTAGGAGGTTCAGAGCAGAACACTGTAAAAGCTGCAAACAGTGAGACTGTCTTAGTTACTCTTGTCTCTGTGTCCTCTAGCCAGCATGTGGATGAAATAAGTTAAGTAAATTTAGGGCTAATAAAGTAGGTATTGCTAGTGCTTAGACTGACACTTCTTAAATGACAAGGTATCTGTGTGCGGGCCCGAGCGGGGATGAGACACAGGTTTTCAGAGAATTGGAAGAGACTGGTATAAAGTGAAGGCCAAGTGGCCAAGTTTGTCCTGTTTTTAGTCACCAGTGGGCATCTTTGGGCACCTTGAAAAGTCAGTTTCTTTTATTTTAAGCAAAAATGACCTGTAATCCCTGAATCCCTCAGAAGAAAACACAAAACAGTCTTTCAATGAGTTAGAGATTAATGGCCAAGGAGTTTGCTTCGGTTTTGCCCCTCTGTAGGTTCTGCAACAGATTTACTCTCTGATTGAATTAATTCCTATGAATGTGATAGCAAGGGCTTCCTGGCTTTAAGGTAGCACCTGCTATGCTGGGGATACATGTCATCACAGTGAGAAAGGACAGAAGCAATAAAAAGTAGATAGGAGTGAGATAAGGAAATTGGGATTTTGATAGTGTACTTAAATGCAGCTTAAGATACAAAAGTTGTGCAAGTCATTTTTCCTTCTCGGAAACCCATTAAAGTTCTTAAGGTCCTCAGAGACACAGTAAGCCTGTAACTCTGGGCTCTGGTCCTGTCCTTTTCATCCACAGCAGCAGCAATAGCGCTGAGCAGCATATCTCAACATCACACACAGGTAGATGGCTTACATTCAGACCTACTGGCCGGGGGTGAACTGATAGGCAGAAGCAATACACATCCCCGGTCACGTGTACTAAAAACACCCCCTAAATATGCTCAGATCAACTCACAATAGATCTCTTTCTCTAAGTACCCACATTGCGCTCTCCTGCGCATCCTAAAATTTATTTGGTAAGCAACCCTCGTGTCTGCTACTGATGTGTTCTGGAAATTCTGTTTCCATGGGAATCAGGATACCTGCAAACTTATTCCATGAGCATGGAATAGGTACCCTATTTCAGCTGCAGGGACCCTCAAACACAGCCTGGTGATGCCAGAAGCCAGGAGGAGGAGGCAGGAGTATGGTATATTTCAGCCTAGTATGGACAGTTTAGTGACTTAGTGAGGCTTTGCTTTAAAAGTAAAAATAGGAAATTAGCTCAGTGCAAGGGTGCTAGGTTCAACTCCCAGGACCATCAAAACACATAAATGCACCTCATCCTTAGTCTAAAGATGGAGGACGTGAGGCAATGAATGCTGAGAAGAACATGAGACTACGTTTCCAATACTAGGGACAAAGTGATGCTCCATCAGTCCTAGGATCCTACTTGGAGCAGGGCTGAGATCATTGTCTGATGTGGTGAAGAGGCCGCAGGTGTGTACAGACCTCCACGGACAGTGGAGTCTAAGATGGAGGCAGTGGCACGATTCAAGTGTCTTTCCATTGTCCCAGTGCCCATGGGGCCAGATGATTTGGCCTCCTGGTGGCTCCTGCCACATGGATTTACACTTTAGCAGTGCCAGTTATACTGAGACACAGAATACCCACTAATTTGAGGGCACCCAGACAGGCATGTGCTTCCTGTCATTTATTTTTAACATGGGGCTGTAGTACTAGATCTGACCACCATAGGGCAGATGGTGCTCGCTTTGCTTAATGGACACCTGGATCCTGGGAAGAACCACATAAGGACACTCAGATTGACGTTCTGATTCCTGTCCAACTGACATCAATATGATTAACATCCTTCTGCAACCTGTGAGCTGCCATGAATAGATGAGGGACTTTGAGGTTCAGTAACTCTGCTGCAAGGAGAGTTTGCACAGGACCCGGTTGCAGTGCTGAAAACCACCAAGTGGATGCTGAGGTGAGATGGAAAGGAGCATGGAAACAAGTGCAGAGGGGAAGAGCAGGTGCTGTAGTGAAATAATGCAGAGTACTCTGAGGGAAAGCAGCAGACCACTAGGTGTGCAGCTCTCAAAGCCCAGTGAGGTGACCCTTGATGTATGAAAAATCGCTGAGCAGTCAGACCTGAAAAAGCCTGGAATCAGCATGTACCAGGGGGAAGACATAATGTGCAAAGACGGGCTTTCATATTGTCTTGTGGATCATTTCCCTCTATAGTAAGAGCCCTTGGTAAGCTATCATAAAAATATAAAATATCATCCTCAGGATGGTACAATTGATCCACCAAAATATTCTTGTTTCACAGTTTTTTCCTGTAAGCTTTGTGGGTTTTATTTCCATGCAGTTGTATTGATATAGGGGAATGAAACTCCTGACCTACTATGTCCGGTGGGATTTTGTGTTCTCTAAAATTGAAGGATGAATTTTAGGAACAACAGAGGTTAAAAGTAGAATATATTTATTGAGAGAAAGAAAGTGTCTGTTTGAGAGAGACAGAAAGGATCCCAAGCAGGTTGCTAAGGACTTTGTCTTTTCCAGGGAATTTTATAGAGTAAAATCATGGGGTGAGACGGGTTTAAGATGGGGAAAACTGGGACCTCACAGGGCAGATGGGCATAAGATGGGACAGAACTATGGTTAGGCAATAAGATTAATAGTTCAGGTAAAATCCATTATATTGGGGACAAATGGGGAAATGAGTCACATAGAAAGTGGGCATTCTTAGAGACCAGTGACTCTTCCCTAAGGGGTTGGGATGGTGACTCCAGACTCCCTCAGGGTGATAGGGAGCTACTTAGAATATTGTCCTAAGGATATGAGTGCATTTGCTTGATCTTTTGTCTTGAGGCCTGGCACGCAGCAGGAGGTGTCTGTCTCTCCCACAGTTGCAAGGTATCTGGGCTTCTGCACTGGCTCCTTTGAGGACCTAGCCCTGTCTCACTGCCTATAGTATTCCTAACTAACTCAGCTGCCTGCAACAGTATTACATGCCTATGTTTGCCTTGTTATAAAACAGTAAAGATACAGAACTCTTTTATCACAAGATCATCTCCTGTGTTCCTGTTATAACCGCACCCACTGCCCTTTTGATCATAATACCCACTCCGCTACCTTCCCTTACTACCACTAGTTTATTCTCCAGTTTGACAAAATCATCATACCAAAAATATTATATGCATAGGTTAACAAATTGTGGAACATTTGGTGATGGTTTTTCATAAGTGTAACTTCCAAAACACTCATGAGAAACTTCCATGCTTCACACATATGCGCTCTGTGATCCTGGAGTGGTTTTGCATATCATGGATGCACTGCACCATGGGTCACTCCCCATAGGAAGACAGATCCATAGGGTTTAGCTACTGAGTATTAGAAGATAAATTTCTGTGAACATTCATGGGTCCCTTTCTGTGTGACAGAGATTTTCATGACTGGAAAAAATGTTTAGGTATCAATGACTGAATGGCAGGATAGTTGTATGAGAAACTTCTAGCCAGGTGTGGGGGCACACAGCTGTGACCCCAGCACTCTGGAGGCTGAGGGATAAGGATTGCTGGCTCAGGCCCACCCAGGGCTGCATGGTGAGTTCAAGGCCAATTTGGACTACATCGAGAAACCCTGTCTCAAATTGAAAAAAAAAAAAGTGGAAAAATGCAAACGAAACTTCCGAAGACCACAAGAGTATCTTGGTATCATTTTATATTTCCATCATCAATAATTGATCCATCTTTTCTACACTCCTGCCATAATTTATTAAAATTTATTTTATGGTACTGGGAATTGAACTCAGGACCTTGTACCTGCCAGCACTGTGCCACTGAGCTAAGTCCCCAGAACAGGTTTTGTTATTTTAAAAATCTTTCCTCTAAGAAGTGTGCATTGATGCCCCTTTTAGTGTATATTTTTCTAATGTAATAATGATTATGTTGATTTAATATGTTTGTATAATTAGATATGATCTATATTATGTTTTGTGTTGTTGAACTGTACTTTTTAGTTGTTATTTTTATGGTTTTTGAGACAGGGATCTCTCTGTGTAGTTCATGCTGGTATTGAAGTCACTAGGTAACCCAGGCTGGCCTCCAATTTGCAAAGATCCTCCTGCCTCAGCCTCCTGAGTGCTGGGATTCCAGATGTAGGCCACGATGCCTGGATGAATTATACTGTTTAGTTCTGCGCAGTTTTGAGTGCTCACAAGCTGTCAAGACTTCTGTTTGCTACTGTCATAGCTTCTGTTTAAATATACAACAAAATACACACAGCTTAGTCTTTTTTAATAAGCAGAGAAAGTACTTTCCCAGACTTCTTCCCATTGTGTGGCTTGCCTTAGCACTTATCCAATTTATTTTCACACAGGTATAATGATGCGAATTCTGACTTGAGGATGACCCCATCCAGAATGCTGGACACGCACGGTGTGTGGAGCCCTATCTCATGGGAGGGGTGGTGGCTTGCCGTGAAGGAGGAGGCCAGTGAGCACGGTGTGTGGAGCAGGAGGCTGCGGCCTGGATGTCTGGGCAGGCGCAGGCAGGCTCTGCTCCTTGGAGGCTCACAGAGGCAGAACTTCATGGTCTCAAGGTGCACCCATTTTTTTCAGATGACTCCAGTTCATCCTTTGTTATGGCAGAGTAGTATTATATGGTGTATAAATGCCACATTTTCTTTATCCGTTCATCTATTAAAGGACATATAGGTAACTTGTGAGATTTAGCTAGTATGCATCATGCATCTATAAACACTGGCATGCATATATCACTGGAAGATGATGTCTTTATCTCTTTTGGAAGGCTCCTAGAGGGGATATAGATGGGCCAAATGGAATTTCACACTTAAGTTTTTTGAGAGACTTCTACAGTAGTTTTAGGGGTTCACATTCCTGTGAAGAATGAAGAAATGGTTCCTACCCCATGAACTCTCTCTAACATTTACTATCTGATTTCTTAACAGTGTACATTTTTTTGAAGTGAGTTTGTATCTCTGAGTCACTGTAATTTGTATTTCTTAGAGAGCCAGTGATGTTGAATATTTTTGCATTTAGTTTTTAAATTTTGCAGATTTAACTTTTTTGAGTTCATCATGTATTCTAAATACCTTTTTTTTTGGTCTGAGGAGGAACTGTTTTTTTTGTTTGTTTGTTTTTTGTTTTCGCCTGTCTGTAGGTTGTCTCTTCATTCTGTTGATGATTTCTTTTGTTATGCAGAAGGTTTTTTCACTTAATGGGATCCTATTTGTTGATTCTTGGTATTGTTTCTTGTGTAGTTAGGTCCCATTCAGTATCTATGTGTATGTCTTCAAGAGTTTTACCTATTTTATGTTCCAGATTAAATATTTCTGATTTACTAAGTAGATCTTCAATCCATTTTGATTTTAGTTTAGCGCATGAAGAGCAATGTGTGGGTTCAATCTTTGGTAATGTGGATAGTTAGCAATTCCAGCGTCCTTAGTGAAAAAAGTCTATCTTTTCTTCAGGAAAATTATTCTAACCTCTTTTCAATGATAATGCAGCTGAGTGTGCCTGGAATTGTCTGAATCCTGTGTCCTGCTGTGTCATCAATCTACAACTCCTTTTTCTGTTTTTGTGCCAACATCATGCTGCTTTTATCACTGTACCTTTGTAACTTGAAGTTCTTGACTGTGATGCCCCGTGTCTTGCTCTTATTGTCTAGAGCTGCTTTTGGTTTGGGTTGTTCTTGTTCTTCCAGGATCCTGAGGTGTACCAGAGGTAACTTACTTGAGCTCATTCTGTCATTCAGATGTGGGCATTCACTACACTAACAGTCCCTGCTTTCACTGTGTTCCATAATTTCCAGTGTTGCACTTGCATTCATTTGAGTGTAGGAACTGTCTGGTTTCTTCCTTAATGTCACCTGAGACTGATTATTCGAGGGCATTTTTAATTTTCATGTGTTTGCATAATTTCTGTGATTTCTTTTGTATTGATGTCTAGTTTTATTGCACTGCAATCTGATAAAATGCATGGAAAAATTTAATTATTTTATATTTACTGAAATATGCTTTATGGAGAAAATGGCCTGTTATGGGAAAAGTCCCATGTGCTGTTGAAGAGAATGTGTATTGTTTTGTTGTTGGAAGGAACATTTTGCAGAAACATTTAAGTCCACTCATTTGAAAGGTTGCTTCAACTCTGACATTTGTTCTTTTTTCTTTTTCTTCTCTTTTTTTATCTAGTGGTTTTGTCCATTTTTGACAGTTCAGCATCAAGGGAATCTATTGTACTTGTGTTGGTATTTATGTGAGTGATTTTTTCCTTTTGAGACAGGCTCTCACTGTGCAGTTAAGACTAGCCTTGAACTCACTGTGTAACCCAGGGCAGCCTCTAACTTGTAGTGACCCTTCTGCCTTGGCCTCCAAGTGCTGGGAGAACAGGCATGTGTTACCACACCAGGCTTTATCTGAGCTTGAAACACCCACTAGATTATTTTTTTGTTCTATGAAATGTGGTGTGCTGCTGATCAATATGTATATGCACATCACTGTGATTTCTCCTGAGTTGTTCCCATAACCAATGTATAGTTAACTTCTTTGTCTCTTCTGATGAGTTTTGGCTTCAAATCCACTTTGTCTGAAATTAGGATATCTACTTCAGCTTTTTTATGGGTTTACATTTGGTGGAATATGTCTTTCGATCCACTGGTTTTAAATTTGTGTATTTTTTTGCCTGAATATATTTCTTGTGTGCTATATATCCCTGAGTTTTGTTTCTTGATCAATGTGTGTCTTTTGATTCAGGAAACTGAAGTCATTCATGCTGAAAGTTACTACTTAAAAGCATTCCTGTCATTGCAATATTTCCCTGTTCTTAGTTCTATTGTTTTGTTTCCATTCATTTAGCTGCTCATCTCACCAGCTGTGTTAATTCTTTTTCATTTATCAGCTTTGTTGACTGCATTGTCTTTTTGTTAGCTATCCTTGAGAATATTTTGTAATGCTGGATTAGTGATCATGAACTTCCAGAGATTTTTTTGCTTTGAAATACCTTATATTCTACCTCAATTGTGTAGGAATGTTGAGTAGGTTAAATAAGATGGGATTGGAAGCTGTTATGTTTTGAGGCTTGAAGCAGTTCACTCCAAGCTCTCCTTTCCTCTGTGTTTGTGTTGACATCTGCTGAATTCAATGCATTTACTTTATACGTGATTCATTGCCTTTTTCTAGCAGCTTTTATGATTCACTCCATTTGATGGACTTCTGGTACCTTGAGTATAATGTGGCCTGGAGTGGTTCTCTTTCAGTCTTGGCTATTTAGGTTTCTATTTGCCTTATTTATTTGTATGCCTACTTGCTGCATTTGAGATATTTTATGTCATTACTTCCATGAACACTCTTTAAGACATCATTTATGCTATCTTCTGTTATTTTCACTTAATTAAATTACTCTTAAGATTAGTTTTCTTTGTGTTATATAGTAGCTGTTGGATTCATGTTGCATGTTTTCTTGTTGCTTTTGAGGTATCCTTGAGTTGTTGAACTTTGAAGGTTTTTTTTCTAATTTTGAAATTCTGTGTTTACACTGGTCACTTCTCCTGCCAATATATTCAATATAATTTTAGCTTCCTTCATTTCTGGTTGAAATACTTGTATATCCTTTTCCAAATGAGTCATTCATAGTTTGTATTATTTTATTTAGACCACATAGCCTTTATTTGTGTCTTCTCAAATTCCTGAATCTTTTTTTTCTATTATTTCCATTATCTGTTTACTTACATCTCTGAGGATGCCTGAGTACTTTGTTTTTAGTTTTTAATCAGTTTTTCACTTGTTCTTTTATCTTTTCAATTAATTGAGATATGTGGCTCTCTCCCTTGAGGCCTCCTGGATTGGATTTGGGGTATGTGGGAGTTTAGGAGGAATTTTGTTGCCTTTGCATTTATGTTTTATTGTTGTATTTGGTTTGTTTTGTGCAGTTTTGTGGATGCTTATAGTATAAAGTGTTTGTTGCCCTTGTAGAAATTTCCTCCTTTCATTGCTTTTCAGTGATGTGCTTTGGGCATGGCTAACTGTTGACCCTGCCTCAGCACAAAGATCTGAGCACCTCAGTTAATGTGGGAGTGGAGGATGCAGTGTATTTGGCCCAACACAATGTTCTCTGGGAATGCACCCTAGTATTATTAATTTTAGAGAAGCAATTCAGGAGTGCGTTTGCTGAGCAAACTCATTATTGTGGCCTCAGGAATATCAAGCAAATAAACTACCATAGTATCATCTAATACAGATTGGATATTAACATATCATAATATCCAATAGTTCAGAGTAAAGAAAAATCTCGTATTGCTCAGATATCAAACTGGCACTGATTTAGGAATTTTATGTGTTTCGCATACCAGTGACATATTGGAGAAGACTAGGTGGCCACAGACACAGGTATGCAGAATCTGGAGTCTGATGTTTATGGAAAATGAGAACAGGAAAAATCGCACCTCCTCAGACAGAGTATGAATGCAAAAGCCTCTCTCTCCATTGTTTTGTGTCTCCCAATTTTATTGGATGGTGCCAATTTTGCTTGCGGGACTGAGGCAGGAGCATTGCTGTGAGTTTGAGCCCAGCCTGGGCTGTGTAAGCAAGTTGAAGGCCAGCCTGCACTACACAGTGATACCCTCTGAGAGAGAGACAGAGAGAGAAAGCAAGAGAGAGATATAGAGAGGCTGAGACAGAGACAGAGACAGAGAGAGCCTGCACTGCCTAAATGAACAGCTGTTCGTCTGTCAGGTCATCACCACCATGAATTTAGGAAACCTAGTTTTCATACCTCAGGGCAAAGCCCTGCTTCACATTCTTTGTTACTGCAGCTCCTATCTCCCTTCTTCCTCTGCTTTGATGTCAGGGGGTGAAGGTGTCTCATTGCATCCCGTCTCTCTGGGAGTTGCTCATGCTGTGCACACTCTGTGTATTCTGTGGGGAGAGAGGGCTGCCAGGGAGCCTTTTCTATGGGCTCAATAAAAGCCTGAAATCCCTGAATTTTCTGTATAATCCTCAGGATTCCCAATTGATTTTCAGCTTTGCTTTGTGGAAGACATTGGAAGAGTGTACAGCAACATGCACAGAAGTAATAAACCACACCGCATCATTTGAAGGCCTCCATTTTCTTTTATTTTAAAGCAGTAAACAAAAGAGAAGAAAAAAGAAAGATAAGCATTGCAATGCAACCAAGTTTCAAAGCAGGTTGGATCATTACAATAGCTGACACATTATGTATTATCTTTGTACTTGTTCAGAGTGTAAGGTATGGACATGACATCTTGTCTTTACAGTATTAGTATAAAGATTCTTCTCAAGGAACTACAAGAAGGTAGTTGAAAGATGCTAGTAAATTCCAGTCCCTCTCACCTGTGAGAAGAGAATTCAGACATATCCACATGTTTTCAGGGCCATCTCTGCAAAGCCACAGCAAACTGGCTAAATGCAGTCATCATTCTCGCTATGTAAGATGGTGTCCTGTGAGACACACGGATTTAGACCTCACATGGGTTAGTTGGTCATTTGACTCCACTCATGGAGTTAGGGGTTGGATTTTTTTATTTTTTGGGTTTTTTTCAGTCTCAGATCTGAAGTGGAAAATGGAGCAGGAGCCAATCACAAGAGCTGTATTAACTGTCCAATCAAATGAGTCAATGCCAGAGGGTTCTCTATGTGTCTTGAGTCAAAGTTTGAACACTGAGCACATTGCTAGTATTCAACTGGCTAGATTTTGGCAGCTATAAGCTGAATAGAAATACTCTGAAAGGCCCTGAAGCCTACAGTGCTAACAGTATTTTGTGTGTGTGTGTGTGTGCTTAGGGTTGAACTCATGACCTCATGCTTGCAGACAGGCACTTATGCCACTGAGCTAAATCCCCAGCCTGGTAATGGTGTTTTTACAGTGTAGTTTCTTTAGGAATTGCTCACCAGTCAAGAGTGCTCCAGGTCCTTCTTGCAATGAACAAAGAATTGGATTAGACAAATAACATGGTGAAAAAGTTTATTTGAAAAGTGCAGGGTGAATGGGCATGGAGAAACCAGCTCTGCATGGCAAATTAGGCCAAAGTAAAAGAAAAAGTGAATAAAAGCAAAAACAAAAGTACAGGCAATGTCTGAGAAATGAAGCATGACTACTGTTGAACTCATGCATGACAGTGGCTTTCCAAGATGGCTACTGTTCTTTTATGCCATCTACAGCTTTCGGGAGCTTGTAAGAAGTTCTATACTGCAGTCCTTGTGTTGCCCTAAGATCTTGTAATTGACAGGTCCTGCTCATTTGCCCAAGCAGCTGGGGAGAGGAGCATGTGGTCTGGATGGAAGCAGCAGGAATCCACTAGAGTGGACTGGGGCTTCCCGTGTCTGCCCCGGAGTCAGTTCCAGAGTCTGAGCTCCTCCTGGTCTCACGGACTACTTCACTCTCTGCCCATGATTACTGCAAAGCAGACTCATCTAGTGCATTGCTGCTGGATTCACTCTCTTTCTTGCTGCCCTAGAGAGAGATTTGAGAAAATGCCACAGATGCTCATGTTTGGAGGTGCACACTTCGTGCATTTACATCACCTTTGGGGGCTGGCCTGTTTCGGCTTTTGCTGCTGACCAGGAATGGACCTCTGACCGTGCTGAATATCTCATGTTAGCAGTCTCTGCAGAAAAGGTAATGCTGTGCTGCAGCTGCAGCCATTTAGCTTATTCTGTGAATGTCAACTTTAGAGATAAGACAGTTCACTTAATGGGAAAAGTTTACTATGTGGAGAAGTCTTTGATCTAACTTCTCAAGATCCTGCTCAGTTCCTGCCTTACCTCAGTATCCCCTTGCCTTTTTTTTTTTTTTTTTTTTTGGAAATCTAATAAATTCTGTCATTTGGAAAATTCATAATATTAACTCCTAGAGGATTTGGACCTTCCGACATTCCCCACAAAGCCTTATTATATGGTCTCTTTTAATTTAACGCTTTACCATAGCACATTTTAGGAGACTTGGGCTAAGACAAGTCCCCGATACATCATAATTTACACCATCCAAACTAAAGGCAGCAGCGAGTGCTGGTTGTAGTTTCCCTTAACAGGCCACACTGGTCTTTTTCCAATTTGATTCACAACCAAACTCAAGTGCTTATTTTCTTTTTTATGCTTAATTTTTATGTGATTTTATGACTTTTTTCTACTTTATAAGCTCTTCTGTACATTATTTACTGATAAACCATACTCATATTTGTGAAGATCCTTTTTTAATGCAAGCTTTTATTTGATTTTCTAGGTATTTCCTTATCACTTGTAAAAATTAAAAAAAAATTGTCAAATTGTTCAATAGTTTGTTAGTAATTTGGTCCAATATATTATTTGTTAACCTGAATCCTGGTACTCTGTTTGCATTTTAGAATAATGTTATCTTAGAGTTGCTATTAGGCTCAGCACCTCATCCTTGGATACAGCCCTGTGGCAATGGTTGTGGCTGCTCAGAGCTACTGCATTTGATTGCAGCTCCTGCTCTGACTTCTTTGTTTCCTATGGTGGCTCCAGGCATCCCTCTTAACCTCTGCCTTGTGATGTATCTGCTCCACTGCTCGGTAGTCTGCCAAGAATCACTTGCACATCCACTGGGAAGTCAATGTGAGAATCTTTTGACTCATATTTTGGTCCTCACTAGGGTACACTCTAGAGTGAATAAAGGCTATGCACAAACATGTGTCATAGTTTTGTGCTTTCTGTGTCTTTAAGATTGTGCTCAGCATAATCATACGTGATAGTACTCTGCTGTGCTCCCACTGCTCTTTCACGTGCGTGGCATAATCTGATCACACTTTTCTCTCCAGCATTTGCTGTACAGCCTTTCCTCGTGGGTGTGGGTTAAGTCCAGTCTGTCCCTTTCCATGCCTTTGTGCCATGGCAGGCAGGGCAGCCCTTGTGAATGTGCCTATCTTGGGGCTTTGTCCCAGTGTATTTGATACTTTCAGTTATAGAATTATGGTGACCACAGCAGTTTTCCACCTTGCCATATTTTAAATTTTGAAGGTAGTAAAATACAACAAAGCAAGACAGAACAAAGCCAACTGAGACAATACAGTGAAATTGGCATAGAACCTTAGAGCCCGATACCGGGATAACAGTAATAGGTACCATAGTATTTCTTGTTATCTTTGCAATAGTTGTCCATTCAATCAGGTATAGCAAAGTCAAACTAAAAAGCAAAATTATGAAACCTATCAAAACAGAATATTGAATAGAGCCAAACAATCAATCAGCACAAAGCCAAACAGTGAAGAAAATATTTAGCTTCAAAGAGAAGATAGAAGTAAATCACCCATATTTGCTATCTTGCATACGGTCATCCTCCCAAGAGATGCTCAGACCTCTGGACCCAGGTCAGCATAATCAACCCAACAATATAAGCTTTTAGTTGCTTTGTGGGTCTTAGTTGTTATCAACTCTGGCTGACCTCAACACCACCCAGTTGCTAAGGACGGGAAGCACCCCCGAGATGTAGGGAATGGGAAGTTTGGTTCTCAGCCCACAGCCACTTACTAGGAAGCTCCACCTTGGCTTATGTGAGTCTAATGTAACCTAAGATTTCCTCTGCCACATGAAGTTCAGTTGTAAAGAAAACAAATCACTCTAACTATGTGTGATTGGATTGGCTGATTAATTTTAATTATATTTTCTAATGTCTTTATTGTGGCCTCCAATGCCCTCTGCTGAGAGACAACAGATGGCCTTCTCCGGGTGTACATGTACCTCATTGTGGTCATCATCACCCTGGCTCTTCCTGTGCAATGTACTTCCATCCCAGGTTTGGAAGTCAAGGCTCTCCCAAGGGTCTGGTGTAGTCCCCACCTCATCATACTCATCTGCAGGGATGAGGACCTGAAAGGCACCATGGAAAGCCTCAGCCTTAAACCCCTACCTCTGAGTTTTGTTGGCAGAAGTGTAGTTAATAGGGATCTTTGGTTTCTGTATGCTTTGCTTCTGTCTCTTCTTCTGTTCACTCTCCCTACTCTCCCTACCACTTTTACTATTGTTTCTCATTTTTACTTTTAATATTTTCTCCTTTCTTCTTCCCTTCAGAGGCTTCCCCTGAGACTTCTCAGCATGTGGATCATAATCTCTCGAATGTGGGCAAATAATGTTGCATTTTTTGTGTCTTTTTGTAGTTCATGTGTTCTGACTGTGCATTAATAATAGCCACAACAAGTGTGTCGCTCGTATACCCTTTAAATGTTATTTAAGGCTCCACCTGACCCCAGCTTTCTCTCTCTCACCTTTATTTCTCCACCCTCTCACTGCCCCTCCTAGCTGGTAACCTCTAGACCTGCAGCCAGATGCATCAGAACTGGTGATTCTGCAGTGCTGAGGGAGCCAAGACAGCAGGGAGATTGCGGTGAAGGCACAAGTTTTATTTTGAGCAGGCAGAACCAGGCTTGGCAGGACGAAAGCCTTCCTTTTATTGAATCTCCTTTTATTGAATCTTTATTGAGTCTTTGGTCCCATGTGTTACCATCACTGATACAATTTTGTTTCTTCTGGCCCTTTCCATGGGGCTGAGACAGTAATTTGACAAAAGTGTCGAATATAGAATCAAACACACAAGTTCTCTGCTCAACATGGTCTTCATTTTGATGCTAGTAACTTCTGAAATTTCCAAACATTTTTTCAGATTTCTGAATTTATTACAGATATTTATGAAGGCTATGAAATTCTGATAAAAGGTTTAGCATTAACTGTAATTAGCCTCAGTTGTAGGGCACAAGGCACCCATGTGGTATATCCCTAGCAATGCAATGCACACATACACACACACACACATACATACATACATGCATACATACATACTTACATGTATACATGTTCCTCATGTAGCTTAGAATGCCTCAAAAATGGAAAGGATGTTATCAACTTAAAGAAGAGAACATGCCAGTAGTCTTGCAAAAATCATCTTCTAGAAGGGGCTTCCTGTCCACTCCACACTCCTAGTCCCTGAATGACTTTCACATTTTCGTGATTTGCTATCAGTGGAAAGAGAAGAGCACCGTTTCACATAATTGCTGTAGTCTGTGATTGGTTTATTTTGTAGAGCATTTGTCATTTGAATGACATGGGGGATGAGGTAGGATGTCTAGTGAAAACCTGACTATAGATTAAACAAAGCCCCAGATGTAGGACTGCAGGTATATTTATGGTAAGGCATGAAAAGCTGTTGGTTTATGCACGTGCGTGTGTGTGTGTGTGATATATGTGTTGTGTGTAGTTTGTGTGGTGTGTATAGTGTGTGTGTAGTGTGTGGTGTGTGTGTTGCATGTGTGATGTGAGTGTGGTGTGTGTAGTATGTGTGTGTAGTGTGTGTATGTGGTTTGTGTTGTTTTTAGTGTATATGTGGTGTGATGCATGTGATGTGTGTCATGTGTGTATGCTGTTTGTGTTGTGAGTGGTGTGTGTCATGTGTGTATGTATTGTGTGTTTTGTGTGTGTTGTGTTTGTGGTGTGTGCTGTTTCTTTATTGTGCAAGTAGTGTGTGTATGTTGTGTATGGTGTGTGTGATGTGTGTGTGGTTTTGTGTGCAGGTGGAGTGTGGTGTGTGTAGTGTGTCTATATGGTGTGTTCAGATGTGTTGTGTGTAGGGTGTGTGATGTTTGTGGTGTGGGTATTTTGTACGTGGTGTGTGTAGTATGTGTGGTGTGTGTAGTGTTTGTAGTATATGAGTATATTGAGTGCATAGTGTGTGTGGTGTGTATGTAGTGTGTATGTGGTGTGTGTGGTGTGTACATGTGGTGTGGGCTGTGTGTGGTGTATGTAGTTTATGTAGTGTGTGTATGTGGTGTGTGTAATTTGTGTATGTGGTATGTGTGATGTGTGTAGTGTATGTAGTGTGTGTATGTGGTGCATGTAGTTTGTGTATGTGGTATGTGTGATGTGTGTAGTGTATGTAGTGTGTGTATGTGGTGCGTGTAGTTTGTGTATGTGGTATGTGTGATGTGTGTGGTGTATGTAGTGTGTGTATATGTTATGTGTGCTGTGTATTTTGTGTGGTGTGTTTTATATATTATGTGTATGTGGTGTGTATGTGGTGTGTGCTGTGTGTGTAGTGTGTGTGGTGTGTATGATGTGTTTGATATGTATAGTATGTTTTCTGGGTGTGGTATGTGTGGTTGTGTGTACTGTGTTTCTGCTGTGTATGGTGTATGTGTGATGTGTATAGTGAGTGTAGTGTGTGTATATGTTGTGTGTCATGAGTATGGCATGTATGGTATGTGAGTAGTGTATGTGCTGTGCAGTGTGTATATGTGGTTTGTGGTGTGTGGGGTGTGTATGTGCTGTGTGGTGTTTGGTGTATGTAGTGTGTGCATATGGTGTGTGTGGTGTTTGTATGTGGTGTGCGGTGTGTGTGGTGTGTAGTGTGTGTATGAGCTGTGCACTATGTGTGGTGTGTGGTGTGTGTAGATGGTGTGCAGTGTGTGCGGTGTGTTTATACAGGAGCAAAGGTGAGGGGATACTGTGTGGAAAAGTAGGGATAATGGCCAGTGGCTAAATGAGCTCCCGAGCCAGCGATTTTCTTCTGAGAATGCTCTTGTTACGATATTAAAGAAGCGGTTACATTCTGCCTCAGCGAGAGAGATTACAGATGTGATAGAAAAAGGAATTTAGGGAAAGTGACATGAGGAAGTCTTACAGTATTGCTAAGTGTGCCTAATCATTTTTGAGGCAAAACTGGAACCTTTGTTTGGCTACGGTTAGAAGCATGGGTGCACAGCACCAGCTAAATTCCACAGGAAGGTGTTTCTCAAGGACAGAGGAGAATGTGGGGTATTACTTGGGGTACCGGGGACTGAACCTGGGGCTCTCACTCTGCACCCCACCCAGCTTTCTTACAGTTTTATTGGGGTTATCTTATTTTGTTTTGTTTTGAAGAGATTAAAAGGAAACAAAACAATAAAAATGATACAGGATTTCCAGACAAGATGATAGGAAATTAACAACAGTCACTATGTTGCATATTGGTACCTTCAAAACAGTTGCTCAGATTACAAGACACAGGCATGTGAAACAGATCAGCCAATAGAAGCACACGGTTTCTCTCCATGATCTAATAGAATTAGTAGTACAAGTATCTTAGCTATCTTGTGTGTGAGTGGGTGTGTGTATAAGTATTTTTTCCCTTTCCTTCTTTTCTCTTTTTGCCCATCTCAGTTCTTTTCTTGGAACAATTTCTTTCCCTTTCACAATATCTGTTGTACCTTTTGGATCTTATTTACTCTTTCAGTTTCTTACTCAAGGCAGACAATATGATGCTTACACATGTGAATCTGATTTATTTCACTTATGAGTATGGTTTCTAGTTGCAATAATTTACCTATGAAAGCCTCAGTTTATCTTACTTCATAGCTAAATAGTGCTCCATTGTATAAAAATTCCACATCTTTTTTATCCATTTCTCAGTTGATGGACATTTGGGTTGTTTCCAAGATTTAGCTATTACAAATTGCACTGCTACAAGCATGGGTGCATATATATGGCTGTGGTATGATGCTTTAATTCTGGAAAATACCCAGAAGGGGAATAGATGGGTCCGTTGGGACTTCTAATCCTAGTTGTTTAATCACTAATTTCCACAGCGATTGCAACAGTCTACACTCTCACCATGAGTGGAGGAGAGTTCCTTTTTCCCCACGGTCCCCCAGAATTTGTTACTGGTTGATTTCTTGGTGATAGCCATTCTTTCTGGGCTGAGGTGGAATCTCAGTGTTGTTTTAATTTGCATTTCTTGAATGGCCAGTGACACTGAACATCTTTTCATATATTTCTTTGCTAATTTGTGTTTCTTCTGCTGAGTGGTATGATTTGATCTCAGATGCCCACTTTAGAGTATGATTTTTTTAAATTGTGAGGGTCTGATTTTTTAAAAACTTCTTTATATGTCCTAGATAGAAGTCCTTTGTCTGAAGGACAGTTGGCTAAGAATTTTTCCCAATGTGTGGGTTTTCTTTTAACTCTGTTAGTGATCTCTTGTGACACATACAAACTTTTAGTAAAATGAGTTCCCAGTAGTTGACTCTTTAAAGTGTTTCCCATGTAGTTGGGCTTTTGTTCCTGAACTCTCTGCCTACACATATGTCTTCAACATTTGCACCTACTTTGTCTTTCGGCAGATTTAGTGTTTCTGCTTTAATGTTTAGATCTTTCTTTGATCCATTTTGACTCTAGTGCGTGATGATAGATACAGGTATAGTTTTAGTCTTCATCATGTAGACAGCCAGTTTTTCCATTACTTTTTTCACTTTGACACTTGCAAATTTATAGTAAGGTATACTACATTTTAGTAATTCACTTGCAAGGCTGATTTATTACACCAATATGATTATTCAGTGTACCAATGTTTAACAAATGACTCTTTCAAAAACATTGCATGAGGTGATTCCATTTTCCATTTACCCCAGTTATGGTGTATTTTGCAAATTAGCCTTGTGCCCACAACAGTATTGCTTTCAAAATGTCCTCCCTTTATCTTTATTGTAAATATCTTAGAAGTTACTGAGACAACTATTGCCTGCTAAATCCAAGAGAAATAGTTGTGAGATTAGCGGTACACCACTAGGGGATCCAGAAGCATGGAAAGCTATACTTCACCAGCTATTCCTCTAATGGAAACACATCGACAGGAGAAAGAGGCCACCAGAGGACATTTGATTACTATCCGTGGTTTTAGTACTTGTCCATTAGTGAGCTAGTTGAGAAACCATTACCATTTGTTGAAGAGACTGTCTTTCTTTCAGTGAATGTTTGGTTCCTTTGTCAAATACAAGGTGGCTGAGTGTGTTTGCAGTTGTGTTTGCATCTTCTATTCTGTTCCCTTAATCCTCAGATCTATTTCTTTTTACCAGTGTCCTACTGATTTTATGACACTAGCTTTGTAGTATAATTTCAAGTCAGGGATTTTGATGCTTGCCGCCTTGCCTTTGCTGGCCAGGACAGCCTTTGCTCTTCTTCAGCACAGGCTGCTTCTGCAGCTTAAACACAAGCTGCTTCATGGACATATTTTGCTGCTCATTCCCACACTCACAAGGAAGCCCCAAAGAACTGAGCCCAAATGGCTTACGGAATTCTAATGGGCACGAGAGCCTGCTGCCCATTCTAAGCTAAAGGTGGTTACAGGAAGAGAAAGAGAAAATGAACAAAAGCGAATAAAAGCACATCAGTGCAAAACCAACACAAATGAGTACTGCAATCCAGAATAAATGCTTGACAAATAATTTTAACTTCTGAATCTCTTGTCACAACAATCAGTGTCCCAAAATAACCAGTGAAAGTTCCAGATGACCCCAAAGGATGGCACCTTCCCCGCACAAATGGCCCTGATGACCACCGGAGGCCCAAAGTATATTACATCCCACAATCACCCAACAGTGAAGGTCCTTACCTCACTCACTGCAGGAATGACCACGGAGTAAATCAGAGCTGCAGGGACAGTGGATCCTGGTGTGCACTTCCCAGCAGGAAAACAGGCACAGATCTCCCACTCCCAGTTCCTCCAGCAGCCTTTTTCCTTTTCACAACAAAGGCAGGAACCTTTATAGGCAACCTATTCATGAACAGGAAAGCAGAGAAATTCCTGGTTAAAAAAGTGACCCTGCCAGGCTTTAGCTCAGCGGGCATAAGGGTCTGCCTGGCCAGGACAACGTTTTCAGTTCAATCCCTGCTGTCAAAAAAACTGACCCATGGGGACCAGGAATGTAGTTCAGTGGCATAAGCATCTGCCTGGCAAGCATAAGGCTGTGAGTTTGGTCCCCTGGACAAAAACTAAAGTAACCCAGGGCCAGAGCTGTAGTTCAGCAGCACAGTGCCTGCCTGGCAAGTGCAAGGCCCTGACTTCAATTCCCAGACCATTAATTAACTACCTGATTAATTAGAAAAGCATCCCCGCAGTAGCTGCCAGCAGTCCATCCCTGTTCCCAGGATGCACGCCTCTGAACAGGAGTGGCCTATGTCCCTTCATGCTCCCCAAACTTACTAGATTCTTAGGTCCCATAGGCTTAGGCTTCTCAGCCTGAGGTTGACCAAATTCAAGGAGGCCAAGAATTTGGAGAAAAAAGGAAAGATTTACCCACAGCTGCCTGTGAGGAGACTGAGGGGCCATTTGCAGCACATCATCATCTCAGGTGGAGCTGGGCAGGCCCCTTTCACAGTGAGGAGCAGAGAGGAGGGAAATGCAGGATCCTAGTGCAGATCTCCACACCGGCTTCCTCACATTTAGCTCTCTGCAGTTCATTGTCCTCTTGCTTTTGTGGAAAGGAAACTGGGCTCCTGGCCTTTTGATGCTCAGATCTCCATATTTTGTTCATTTATCTGAACCCAGGATATGGGAGGAAGCTACACACACCCTACCCTGAGGAAGCAACTTGCCTCTAAGGGGAAAAAAGATAACTTTTGCCTTTTACCTTGAAATACCTGCATATACTCTGTCCTTTTTGAAGTCTAAATTCCCAACTTTATTCCTTTGAACAGGAGTTTCAAATCTATCATCAACTCTAAAATAATTTTTGTTTTTTCCACGTGGTTTTATTTGGGCCCCGGTAAGATTCTTTTACATTTGTTAATTTTTCTATTCTGGAATATATTATTCTTTTATCTCTTGACTTTGTAGTTAGTGCTCCCTCTTCTGTGTATTTTTAAGAAATTTCATAAATTTTCTTCATTGATTTAAAAGAATTGCACGGCACTTTCCACATTCATTTACATTCCATCATCACAGATTTTGGTCCATCTACTGGGAAATCTGAGAGTTCAGCTTTGC
>PVJX010018033.1:0-37290 GCA_004027295.1 Dolichotis patagonum
CAATCGTCCTCATCCTGTATGTCTGGACAGTAGTGGAGAGTTCTGCAATGTCTTACTGGAGGTATGAGTGCTATGGGGAGCATGCTACAGGTGACAGGCAGAGAGCTAGGTCTGGCTAAGCATTCTTCAGTGTGCAGTACAGACCCAAGAACAAGGAATTATCTAGTTCAGTAATGCAGAAATACTGACTTATAGAACTTCTGGGCTGGAATAAGACCATAAATGTCAGTGGTTTCAGTTTGTGACTACTCAGGAAGGTCCAGACTAATATTTTCTGATTTTCTGGTCTTTTACATGAACTAGCCTACTCGAATGAACCTAATGAAAGTTTCATTTTAGCAAACACAATTCTGACAGTGATGGGAGATGTACACTTCATACTGTCTTGTCAGTTTGGTTCATGTGAAACAGCTGTTCTAAAGGGAAAAAGACTAGTGCTAACATACCATCTTTACTTTCTAGGTGAAATTTATAAAAAACCTAAGATAATTATGACCTTAAAATGTTTTGTGTGTAGAACAACAATATTTGTCTGTTTTACATTATCTTATATTGTGAAAAGTTTTCGGACTATAAATGTGCAGATAAATATGTTCAGAGTAAATATATATCTAGTGTATTTCACAGAGAATTCTCCCAATTTCTTTATATTTAGAAAACTAAATCTGTTACATAGTTGTACACTACTATTTGAATTTTACAATAAAAAATTTAAATAAATCCTATAGTAAACATCTAGGTATGTTTATGTTAGAAATTTTTTAGGTTTTGTCACATATACAACTTTAATAATTGCCTAATTTAATTTTGGAGATTTCCAGTCACATGTATCAAACATTCTATGGAAATGTATTTTCTCATGATCACATCTTTATATCAGAAATTCTTCTGGAATAGTGTCAATGAAGGTACAATCTGATTTTGTTTTTGTACCAGCAATTGAACTCATAACCTCGTGTTTGCCAGGCATGCACTGTGCCACTGAACTGCATCCCCAACCCCTAAAATCTCATTTTAACTGGGTATCTACATGCAGTTTCTTTAATTTATGAGTATAAATTTTTGATAGGATGGAGGTCTATGTTTTCCAATTTTCTGAAATATTGAATTGATGTAACCATCTCTGATTACTCTCTAAGATTTTAATATGTGAGTTTTGTAGAGCAAATAAAGTGTATAAAGTCAGACTTCCATGAGCATCCATTATCCAACACCCAAAGGCAGACATTGCTCTTCACAGGTGATGGTAATAAGGTTTGCACACAAGATGCCACACTGATGTGGTCCCCAGGTGCAGCCTGAGAACCCACAGGTTCATGGTGTGATGAAGTGAAGTTTAAGGACCACAGCATGGGTGTTCCGCCTCTGCCAACTCTCCAATAACAGAATGCAGTAAATCATGCAGCTGCTGTAACCCTTGTGGTTCATCAGTATAATCTAGTAATTCTAAAGGCTCAGTCTATTTCTCAGGGTTAATCTAACGGTCAAAATTATAAAAGAAAAATCAAAGGTTTTGCAGTGTCAAGAAAAGGCGTGGATGCTGCTGCTGAGCCAGCAGTTCCCAGTCATGGCACCACCTACTTTATGATGGTTTCCAGTCATTGCACTGCCTGGCAAGAGCAAGGTCGTGAATTCAATCCCTGGTACAAGAAAAAAGGAAAATAAAACAAAAACAATTACGATGTCCTAGAGAATCACAGAAATGTCCAAAAGAAAAACAAAGTTTTAGGTGAATGACTTAAACATCCCTGATCAGAATTGATTTGAAGTTCAAATATTTGTGAAATTCACAAGCATCACAAAGCAGCCAATGGTTCTTTTGCACTACTCAGTGGGAAACCGTGAGTTGGCAAAGTGCGACTTAGAAGTCACTGGGCAGTTGGCTGCACTGGACACCAGCCATTGACTTACGAAGCTTCTGGTCACTGCTATTGCTGGCTGTTACTGTCTGTGGCCATCTTGTGCTGGACATATTAGGTGAGCTCTAGCAGGCACTGGGTCCTTCCTGCTAGTCTTCATTGCCTTCTGGTCTCTGGAAATCTTTAGTGTTCAGACCTCTGAGTATTTATTCATCATTTTCTGGAATCTAATCACTCTGGTGCTCTCACTCAGGGTAAAAACCCAAAGAAATTTACAGAACTGTTGGAGCCCATGGTATCTAAGACATAAATCATGAGCAGGTTCACAGGAGCATCAAAGTGAGTCTCATTGTTATGGGTTGTGTGCTGCAGCACAGCAGGACCAGCACTCAGGAAGGAGCCCTCATGGTCTAGGAACTGAGAAGCAGCCCAGGAATTGCTGCTTACATGGCAGCTAGCAGGCCTCTGTCCCTGGGGTTGAGGACAGAAACCAGGGATCTTCTGGAAGGTTGAAAGGAACAATGGGAATGCAACAAGGGGCTCAGATGCTTCCTTCCTGATATCAGCCACTTGGAGGTGCCCTCTCTGTTCTCAAAATGCAAAAGTATGGGGTTCGGGGTATGCACCATGCTGCATGGCTGCACTAATGTTGGAGCAACCAGGTCACTGAAGCAAACTGACCCAGTACACTGAGGTCAATGAGAAGCAAAGGGAAGCTGGGGCAGGGGTGTGTGGTGTGCAGGTAGAAAACTGCTGGCCAAATGACACCCTCTTCTCCAGCAGGTGAAACATAAGTGTCTGGCCCTTCTCATCCATCTCAGAAGCACTGCTCTGGAGGAGTAAAAGTTGTCCAACTCACCCACTTCTCAAACAATGTATGTTTGCACATATGATTTAATATTTAAATGTCCACAGTGGAAGGAGTCAATTATTTCTCACAATAGCTATTATGGATCCTGTGGCACAAGGAGTGACAAGGCTTCCTTCTGCAGGATTCGTTCTGATAGCTTCCACTGAGTAGACCACCTCTGAGCTGTTTCTCTTATGGTTCAAGCTGGGCCGCTGCTCCTGCTGCTGCTCCTGTCAAGCCTGCTCCTGTGCAAGGAGGTGACCTCCCATCCCCTGTGTGGAAATAGATGCCCACCGTCCTATGAAGAGCTGTTGCAACCCGTGGTCTTTTTGTCTGAGTCCATGTACCTTGACAGCAGAATTCTTTTCCTGGATTTTGTAAGTGCTTCACTTTTTCCTTGTTCTTAAAAGAAATTTCAAGCAATTTTGTTTCACAATAATTTAAATATGAACACTTTTTCAGTAAAACTTCAAATAATAGATATTAACAAGGTAATAAAACATGAAACAAAGACAAAGGCAAGGTTTCATGGAATCACAGATTGACAGAAAAATAGCAATGTTTTTTCATTTTAGGAAGCAAAAACAGAAAAAAGTGTGGAAATGATAAAGAATTTTCAAAAAATGTAGGGAATTAACACTACACTACTAACACTGCATGTTGTTAGCTTAGAAGTAGTTGTTACAAAACCAGGTTACAAAATCCAGCCACAAAAATGATCATACAGTGACAGCACAAATTGTTTTTTTGATGAAATAATAGAGATTAGTAGTATAGTTATCTATCTAGCATATATATATATATATATATATTTAATACTTTCCTTTCTTCATTTTTTTCTTTCTCCTATTTTAAAAAATTGCCTTATTTCACTTAATTACCACAAATGTAAACACCTAAAAAATCTCCTTTAGTTGCATTAAATCTCTTACCTTATAGCTGAGTTTCATTTCATTATGTGTAGCTCCTTTTCCTTCATCCATTCATCTGTTGATGCACATAAGTGTTGATTTCAAGATTTAGCTATTAAGAGTTAATCATGCTTCTATAAATATTGATATGTAGATGACTGTAGTATGATGTCCAGGTTTTTTGCAAGATACCTTGCTGGGAAATAGATTGGTCAAATGAAATTTTCCTATTTATATTTTTGAGAAATAACATTGCCATTTTTCATAATGGTTGTATTAATTAATATTTACACCAAAAATGTAGAAGGTTTTATTTTCTACCATACCTGTCCTTAACCTTCCAAATCTTTCTAATAGTCACTTCCAACTTTTACTGCTTTTGTTTACTACCATTCTCTGTATTGTTTGTTTGTTAATCTCAACCCTTTATTTAGAATTTCTAAAAGTGCTTTCTACTGTTGAATGTCTTACTCTGTCAAAAATAAAAGTTTTATTTTGGATATAGGCTAAACTTCAAAATATACAGGTGTAAAGGGAATTGAAAAAATTTTAGAATTTATTATATATTTCATAGAAAGAAAATCAGTTTGTAACCACACTACACAACAGATTAAATAGGTAAATGCAGATGCATATGCATCATGATATTTGGCACACACAATAAAGAAAGTGATACTGACCACACACTTTTGTAGTTTTGCTATTTTTAGTGTTTGCATCCAAAATGATAGTTCCTAGGAAGAGTGAGAAAAGAGCAGTGTGAGAAAGAAGGGAAGTGGGAGGTTAGAAAAATTAGGTGAAAACAAATGAGATCACAGGGACAATTGTAAAAAAGAGGCAGAAATGATAATTCTTCAGTTTCAGTTTTTATGTGCCTCTCATTTTAAAAAATTACATATCCCTGTAATGTACTAATAATATTCTGGCCATGGATTCATTTTATCAGGTAACTGAATGTTCTCCAATCTTTCCAGGAGGCCACGTTTTCCAAGGAACAATTTTACTTTATGCCAGCCATTCACACGTGCCACACAGCTAACATCATTGCTCCAGATGATAGTAAACATCTCTCACAGGTGGAGGTGAGTCCTTCTCCCAGCTCTACCTGAATAGCTGAGGCAGTGCACTGTCACTGCTGTCCTGAAGGCTCTGAGAGGCTGTATCATCAAGGTGAACAGTAGTCTCACCTCTGTAGAAAGATGGAGAAAGAGGAAGCAGTGAAAGAGAAATTACACGATGTAATTGAAAAGTATTTGCAAAATAAAATGCTAGTTTGTACTAGATCCATAAATTGTTCAAGTTGATAATGACATTATTATATTCAACCTCTTTTCCCTGGGATTGAATATGTTGGACTGTAGGGGAGGTGGAAATGAATTGCACAATCACGTGCCTATGTGAGTAATGTAGGCAAAGTTTTATTTATCATTGGTTTTTAGTCATTCCTGCTTTGACAGTTTTTCTACATTTCTGACCAGTGCCTGATCTGCTACATCTACTGCAGTTTCAAGGCTATCTTTCTGTTTCAGTTTCTGCTTCTCTTATGCTGATTTCTTCACTCCTGAAATCCTTCCCTGCCTCTTCCTATGTCTTAAGTAAAAGTCATCCCACTGTGTGTGTCCTGTGCAGTATTATGTCACCGTTCTGACAGTTGCAACCATGGTCTCTGTTCTGGTGACTGTAAAATGTACATACCAAGTCCTAAATATTTAATACTGTCTACTTTTTTACCTTATAGTTTCTATCTTCTGGGTCCCTAAATAAATACATATTTAACTTGATTTCAAACAAACATATGGAATTTCAGAGGGAAACATTTGAAAGTTATTTAAGGTTTTTTTCAGAAAAAATATTAATTTCAATTAGCCAGATTTGTATCTTTTTTATTGTAGTAAAACCAGTGTCAATTGAATATATTATACTTTCCTAAAAAACTGTCACTTATGGAAAATTGTTAGATACAAGAATTACAAAGAAATATTTTAGTTATGTTTTTCTGAGTAAAAGTATTGTGTAACTAACTTGCTATACTCACTTTCATGTGATTTCCCCAACTTTGGCACTTAGTATAAAGATGTTCTTGGATATGTGGTCCGATTGTTGTACTCCTGGAATGAACCCCTCTTGCATCTTGCTAGTGAAGCACATCGCCTGCCAGATATTAGTACTCATATCAAAAATGAAGTCACGCATATTGCAGGACAAAACCGACAACTTCAAGTACTCATGGAGGAGGTAGCCAGCCAGGTGAGCACCTTGAGATGCTTCTTGGTGTTGGATTACAGAGTTTCCCTCTGTGGTGGGGAATGTTGGAAATCTCCCACTTCTCAAAGACAACATGTCAACATTTCACCTCCATGTTCCATTTCCTCACCTGCTATTAAATGAAGCAGGAGCCATGGAGATTCACAGGAAAGATTCCAAGATCAGTGAATCTTCGTGTTTGTATTCTTGATGGATGTTGCCTTTTGATACTGTCCTCAAAGCTACTAAGGATTTGTTTCCTCATGTGGTGGGTGCTTAAATAATTTTCAGGGCAGGAAAATAAGAGGAGTACCTTTAAGACAAATGTTTCCTTCAACTATCTCAGAACACTGGGGTGAGAATTCTAGCCAGATACTTTCCATTTTGTTTGTGATCCAGAGAGAAGAGTAGGAAGGGAGTAAGGGGAAAACCCCAGTTAACCAATAACCCACCTTGACCACTACACAGCAGATCCTGAGGAAGCCAGAGCATCAGGCATGTCCCACAAGCACTAGTTTATAGAACCTATCCTAAGAGAACAGATGTATCTCTTCTGGAATGGTCCTTATTTTATAATTTATAGAAAGTGAGCATCAATTTCATTTGCCTTCATGTTCCTAAGTGAAAATTCTCATCATTATGTTTATTTTTTCCAAAAAGCTCTTATAACTAGAATGAATTAATAATTTAATATGTGTCTCTGTTACTAAATGATGGTTCTAATGCTGTAAAATAACTAAGAGGCTTCTGCATTTTCCAGAAATAATTCATTATCTTAAGAATAATATATGATTACAAAAGCAAAAGAAACAATTTTATTATATTTTTACATTTGTCCTAAGAACATGTTGAATGATGCCATTTTCTCATTTCATAAAAAAACAGTATCTTAAATACATAGAGCACATTAACCTTAGGATACACAATTTAAAAACCTTAATGTTCTGTTTATATTTTTTATTAGCTTGAGCTTCCTGAGGTCATAATTTGTTATATAATGTTACATTTTCTGTTCCTTTTTTCTAATTTTTATTCCTGTTCATCTCATGATATTTGCACATTAGATTTTGTCTTATAATTCAAGTAGACCAAGGATAAAATATAAAGCAAAAAGAAACCCAAGACACACACACACACACACACACACACACACACACAGTTCACCTTCCATTAAAAACTTTATCCTGTGCAGTGTGAAGGCCAGCAGATCAAGGTCTCCAGCTGTGCTGGGTTTGTACCTGGAATTGCATGGCTTCAGCAGAGACGTGTGGAGGTTCCCTGATGGTCACGGCCCTGAGATCTCTGAGGCTCTCATGTGACAGAGGCTGATGGAGGCCCAGGGTTGTCTTGTATCCTCCTCACACAGAGCAGCACTTTTTTTTTTATATCAGACTCTCCCCCAACTCCACAGCATGGCTCTCACCACAAAGGGTAGCTGCCCTCACCACCTTCCTTTCTCATGAGCTCGAGCCCCAGCAACTTGAACCCCAGTGAACTGAAACCAGGCAGCTGCTCCTCGTGGACACTGGAAGGTGCATTTCCTTGATGGAATGTGACTCTGCTGATCCTCTTAGCTCATCTTGACTTGAGTATATACATCTTAAAGTACCACATGCAGTCCTTTTCCTGAGTTTTCAGTATGGGTGTAATATAGATCATAGAGTCAGTTCCAAGAGAGTAAAGGTTATGGTGAAGTATCAGAAGATATAAATACAGAGAGTGCATCATGGATGTTTCAGGAAATGTTAAATTTCCTTAAGTTAGCAAATAGAAGGTAGCCTCTCCCTTGTCCTTTGGTTATATCACATGTGTATTTAGGTAGCCAATTTTTGGGTATCCACTTGTCTATTTGTGAAGGAATGTCCTTCCACTGTGATCACATGTGAGGCAGAAAATAATATGTGTGTTATTCTGATGGTTTTTAAATGGCTAACAGTTTTATTTTATTCTGGCCAGGATACATGAAAACTTATGTCTTTAGCTAAAGTTTACATTACTCTTCCCAAATCATAATTAAATAACTGAACAAACAAAAATGAGATATACTTGTATGAGTAAAAAGTATCTATCTTTTTTGGTAGTTTGATCCTGAAATCACAAAGAAAGTGGACTATACTGTCTGGACAGGACTTCCATCCCTGCAATCAACTGATGAAGAAACTCGCCTGTTTGCTACTTATAACCTGCTTCGTTGCTTGAGTTCAAATTTCCATGATGTTCACAATTATCTTATGTGGCTGTGGTGCAAATTAGTTCCAGATGATGACTGCTAAGATCATATCCATTCATTCTTTTATGGGGCTGATTCTTAACAATGGGTTTCTTGGAGATCTTTCTGTTTTATTGATTTTTTTTTTTTGGTACTGGGGATCCAACTCATGACCTCAGCTTACCAGGCAGGCACTTAGGCCACTGAGCTAAATCCCTGGCTGTTTTACTGTTTTTTTTAATACTCTCTTTGGTATACAATTGTAAATTGTTGTGTTTTAAAATATAAATTTCACTCTATATTATTGGAAAATTCTTTAAAATCATTTTGTCAAGGTTTCTTTTCTTCATTTAATGAAAAGCCAAAAGAAAATCTACTACTGTCATTGGGAAGATCCTATCAAAAATGGTCAACAGTAACATAAACCAGCCTTGCAAATAAGACAACTGACAGATTATTTTAGAATCACAATGAATTAATGTGTCATGTTATGAAGCTAAAAGATTGAAATAACTAATGTCTTCTAGCAGTAGAATAATGATGAATTATCATAATACTTTATGAAAGTCAGCCATATTTTATGAGCTACAGTTCACAGAATTTTTTAAAACTTTTTTTTATTTAAAGAGAAAAAAAAACAGGAAAAGGTTAGAAATGATACAGAATTTAAAAAAATGTAAACAGTAAGAAATCACTAGTTGATAAATTACATATTGTCCTCTTAGAAATAGTTGCTCAAGTTACAAAATTAAATCATACAAAGTAGACATTTAAAACAGTGAGACTGTAAATAGCTAATCATGAATGAGTCTTTACATGTATTTCTATCCTTTCTGTATTATAGGGAAAAACAAAACATAGCAAGACAAAATAAAACAAATTCCTACAAGAACATGAAACCAAAAAGTCATACAAAACCACAGTACAAGGTGATCTACAATGGTTACTGTGTTGTCTCTTTTTTTCTTCAATAGAATTGTCTATATCATCAGGCATATTTGGGTATAGGAGTATAATTGAATATAGCAGTACATAACAATATTAGTAAAAAGAAAACATTATAGACAATGTAATAATCAAACCAGAGTTGGTATCCTAGTGAATCTTGTCATCTTCAGTGTAGTTGCCTATACTCTCAGACTTGATACTATCAATCATAACATCTTTGAATAAGATCTGTCAATACAAAACAGCAATCTAACAAACCAGATTCAATTAAGATCAGTCATGGTAAAACAGTGTAGCTGCCTATACTCTCAAACTTAATACTATCAATCTTAACAGATTCAAATAAAATCAGTCAATACAGAACAGCAATCTACTAAACTAGATCCAAGTATGATTAGTCATAATAAGACAGTGTAAGTCATACAGGGCTTCAGATTAAGTTAATAGGAAATTAAGGATGATTACCATACTATGTCTTGCTATTTTTGGGATAGCTGTCTGTGCCCTCAAATCTAGTTAAGTCGAAAAACTGGAACAGAATATAATCCATCAATACAGAGCGGTGTGAGTAATGTGGGTTTTAAATCCTGGTACACTATTAACAATATCCTCTGCCTTATTTTTTTACACTATTCCTCCCTTTTCACTCCCACAGGGTGCACTGCACATTTGGGGTCCCACCAACTCCCTCAGTTTTTAGATTGGGGGGGGCAACCTGCTATTTACCTAAGTGGTTCCAAACCTTCTCACTCCTGAACTTGATCTTGAGTTGTATTCCTTTACCTACAAAAGGTTTCCTTCGTTTTCTTTCATTATAGCTGAGGAGTTCTCTACTGCATCTAAGCATCCTGTCTTTTCCATCCTATCTGCAGGTGGTGGTCAAGTTGCCCCTATTTCTCTCTGGCTCCCTGTCACATAAAGCATTGTTTTCTCATATTTGATTTTCGGTCCATAAACCCTCTTTCAGGCTGATTATAATTCCTATACAGAGCATCTCAATGGACCCTACCTCCTGATCTACTCTGCCTGTATTTTTTAAAAGTGTATCAAGGCCATCTATGTTAGAGATTATAGCCAACCTTCTTTGCCTCATTTCTGCTATGCTATTTTTTCTGCCATTGTTTGTCTAGTTTTCTCCTTCATTCTATTGCCTGACTCATTCATTGAGGCCTTTCTGCCACTGTTCCTGAAGTCCTGGTATTTTTTTTCCTCTCTCTCTCGAATGTCCTTCAGTATTCTCTGTAGCGTTGGATTGGTGGTCACAAATTCCCCCAGTTCCTCTTTGTCATGGAAGAATCTTGTTTCTCCATTAATTTCTTGAGACAGTTTTGCAGGGAACATCACTATGGGCTGGAGGTTATTTTCTTTCAGGCCTTGGAATACTTTGCTCCAAGCTCTTCTTGATCTGATAGTCTGTGTCGAAAAGTCTGCCATGTTCTTGATGGGCTTTCCTTTATAGATGATCTGTTTCTTTTCTCCAATGGCTTTTAATAATGTTTTTATATTGAGTTTCTGGTATCTTGATTTTTATATCTCTGGGTGTAGCTCTATTTTGGTTGTAGGTGTCTGGAATTCTGTATGCCTCATATATCCAAATATCATTTTCTTTTCCATGCTTGGGAAGAATTCCTTAATTATTTCCGTGAATAGCCTTTGTAATTTGCCTGTTTTTATTCCTGCTTCTTCACTCATGTTTCTTATTCTTAAATTATAGATTTTTTGTTGTCTTCTAGCCTTTGTAATGTTACTGTTTGTTTCCTTGTTATTTTTAGGAGATCTTTCCTTTCATGATCACACATTGCAAACTTGCCTTCAAGTTTTGATAGTCTATCCTTAGTTTCTTTTAAGCAGTTTTGCAAACTTTCAGTGGAGTTTTTAATTTCCTGGTAATCTCTTTGAATCTGCTTCATGTATTCTATATTTTCTTTATATTCTTTATCAAAGGTTTCTCTCCTTTTTTTGTGTTCCTCCATTCTTCCATCTGTGTCTTCTTGAGAGGTGCTTAGCATTTCTTTTATTAATCTGCTTATATCTTGCTTTACCTAATTTAATATTTCAGTTTTGAGCTCATCTACAAGGTCCAGAAAATATCTCTTAATGTCCATTGAAGCTGTGTCTGATGTTGCATGTTTGCTGCCCTCAGTCTCTTTTGTATTTCCCTCTCCTGGTGGCTCTGGCAGATGGTGGCTGTGCGAGTCACGAGTTCAGGCTGCTCCAGCTAGTCACAGCCCCATCAGGTTGTGGCTTCAGCAGGTTGCAGCTCTGGTGGTTCACGGCTCTGTGAGTCATGAGATCAGGCTGCTCTGGCCAGTTGCAGTCGTGCGAATTCAGGCAATTGGAGAGTGCTGTGGCTGCAAATCTCAGCTTCTGCAATTGTTGCCCCCAGAATGCATGTTTGACCAGTTCTTTTGCCTTTAGTTTCTTCCTGGGTTGAGAGGATCTATCTCCCTCTGTCTGGACCTCTCCAACACGTTTTATTCTGGCATGAGTTATCTCTCCCAGAGAAATTGAGTGTCTTGCTGCTTATCAATCCACCATCTTGAATCCTCCCACAGCATTTTGACAAACAATACAAGCTCTATTGTAACAGTGGGGCCAGAAATAGTATAAGATTTACTGACCAATCTGAAAGTTACTGTGACACAAATATGACATCTTTAGATTTTTCTAACACTCATCCTCAATAATGTTTGACTGTATTCCTGTTTCCTCAGTATCATCTTGAAAACACTCTACACATTCCACCCACTCTGGGTCTATTAAGTCCAATTCAGTCAAGTTGCAACTCTGACTCATACTCCACTAAATACTGTCTGTGGTGGCTCAAGGGACATAACAGGCTCATTGGATGGTCAGTTACTGTGATGGTTCTTCCCTCCTCATCTTTTTTTCTCTGACTAGTGTGAGATGAAAAAGAGGGGCAGGAGACATAGGAAAGTTCTGACATCACTGCCCTCTGAGGTGCTATCACAGGCTTTCCATCACTGACAGGGGCTAAACTTGAACACTCCTTCTCAGTGAGAGATGTGCCTCTTATCAGTCCCTCTTGACATCCACCCATGGGGACATTTCTCATTATCATCTTGTTAAAGGTAATGACATAGCTTGATTCTATAATCCACCCTGCATCTCTGTAGTCTCCAGTGTTCTTTCGACCCTGTGCTGAAGTTCAGCCATCTGCTCCTTACTCAACAGGAAACACTTGCATTACAACCACTAGAAGCAGTGAAGTTGTTGCCAGATGGTGAGGTGTCCAATAGCACCAGGCTGTTTCTGGCACATCATAAGAATTAGCTGGGGAAAACCATGAACATGTAAAAGTAACATTTATTTAAAGTAATAGAAGAAGAAGAAAAAAATTTAAAGTAAAGAAGAAAAAGGAAAAAGGGTAGCAAAAGGGAAATATATGACAATGGAGGGTATATTCTGAGTGCAGGAGGTGCCACTGCAGAAACAGGAAGACAGCAGAACAGGAAAATGGCAGTGGTCCCAAAGTTAAGGGTTGCCATCTTTCTTATTCTCTTAGATCCCATTTGCCAGAAGTTGTTTTGCCAGGGATCCAAGCTCTGATTGATAGTTCACATCCTGTTCAGCTTCCATTTTGGATCTTTGTTATTGAAAGGTTACATTCTGTTTTTTAACCTTTGTTCCAGTTCATCATGAGTGACAAGTTACATGGTGTTTTCCACCCAAACTTCCAGGTCTTAGTCTCCTGCCTAATTTCCCCTGAGAGATATAAATCCTCAGTATTCTTTATGGGTTGTTGAGAGAGTGGAAGTTTTAATCTTCATGTAGCTACTTCCTGCTGAAAGGGACTGTAGCCCCTACCTACTGGGGGTTATGAACTTCTTAACTACCTTATAATAAGATGGTTCCCTGGCTGGTCTGTCAGTAAGTAATGAGAACTGACTTGTTTATACTTGGCACTGGAATAGGGGTGCCATATATAACTGTATCTGTAGACTGTAGAGGCTAATCTGGATATTACATAGATTACCAAAATGTATTTATGGTGACTGTTCCAATCGGTACTCAAAGTTGAGCTGGAGGCTTTTATTTTGAATAGGAGCCTTAGATCTTACAGAAGTTCACAGGAGTCATCTCAGTCCTGTGGAAATTTGAATGATATTTTCACATGTAGGTCTTCTTTTTTAGATTTGTCACTCTGTTTCTTGAGGAAGGACCAGAATGACTCCTTAGGAACTAATAATGGGTTGTGAGTTAGAGGAGGAGGAAGCACCACTCCAGTGTGTCCTGTGGATCTTAAAGCTATCTGAAGGGTTTGATGAGGGGCTGAGGAATACTGAGTTCCTCTGGGACATTTAACTCTGGAGGAGTTAGAGATCAAGGAGGCCTCTCCATGTGGTTTTCTGTATTAAACTGAAGGGAGGCACAATAGACACCTGAGAGTAAGGTGGGGATCAAAAGAAAAGATCAATAAACCATTTCCTTTTGTCTCACTCTAAATCTCCTACTTTCTGGGCTTTTACAGTGATAAAGAGACACAAAACCTGAGTATAAGAAATTTCACTCTAATCCTCATATTTTTTGTAGAAATGATCGAAGAGTTAAATAGTATTCATATTACTTGGTGCTTACTAGAAAAACAAATTTAATATAAGATATTCAAAGATAGAAGAATTTACAAGATTGGCTCACAATGGCTTTCCACAGAGTCAGGTGTGGAAGAATGCACAAAGTCTGTCTGCACATTTGGGATCTGAAGAATCCAGTCAAAAAGCTGGAGTTCAGTGTAGTGTTCTGTGTGAGTCCATATCAGGTACTTAAATGGTCTTTGATGGAAGGTTGAGGCATCTGCACTAGAAGCCAGGAGATAATGTCCAAGGCAAGAGCAAATGCTGAAGCTCCTCTGAATAAATGTACACAAGCCTTCCTCCCACCTTCTTATTTTACCATTCTTGCAGCAATCCTCACTAGGGTGGGTGTTTCACACCCTGAACTCTGCTGAGTCCAGTTTCTTGGCTCAAGTTGACTTACTCAATTAGCTATCAAAATCTATCCTTTCTCACTTCACCACAGCACTCATTTCTTTAAACTATGTCCTTTGGTTACAATGCTAGTGCATAATTAGACCTAACATGTTATAATTATCCTGCATACAGACAGAAATGTACTATTTTGCTACCCAGAATAGAAGGCAAGTTTTCTTTGTGTGATGCTTACTTCTAACATTTTGTAACTTGACTGTTATAGGTTTGCCAATACGTAAGAACCCATAATAAGTCTGTCAACATTATATTACATTGGATGCTTATTAGGATAAAACTATTACAGTTACAATCCTTGCGTTCATAACTGATCACAAGGTCACAGTTGTTAGTTATAACTACCTTGTTTTACTAGCCATTCTGTATTCCTTCAGCTTTCAACAACCACTTTACCTACCTGACATTGTAATGGTGTCTTCAAAAGACATTTCTACAGTTCTGTCATTCCAGGCACTTCTGAATGGTGGGGCAAATGGTGAATTCAATAAACCTGAGCTAATTGATTCATTTTTTTGGCCATAAAATATGTTTTGTAAACAGAGGCAAGGCTGTGTGTAATTCTGTGATGGTGAATGAAATATCCTGTGAGTCCAGGAATGGCAGTTTTTGCAAAAGCACCACATTCATGGAAGGCAAATCCTAATCTCAAATAAGTGTGTATGCCTTGAAGGAGAAAGTGCAGTCCTTTCCATCTTGGAGGTGGTCCAGTATAACTAACCTGCCATTAGGTTTCAGGTTGATGACTGCAGGGAATAGTGCCATATTGGGGCCTCAGTGTTGGTCTCTGCTGCTGGCCTATTGGGCATTCAGCAAGGTCTGTAGCCAGATCAGCCTTGGTGAGTGAGAATTCAGGTGATCCAGCCCATATATATCATTCATCCTTGCAACCATGGACACTGTGTTCAAGATCCGACTGGGCAATGACAAGGGTGACTGAAGAAAGAGGTTGACCACTGTCTCCAGAAAAGGCCATTCTATCCACTTGATTATTCAATCCTTCTTCTGTTGAGGTCATTTTTTGGTACGTATTTAAATGGAGAATAAATATTTTTACATCATTTGCCTATAAAGAGTGACTAATCCACATACATCTTCCCCAAATATCTTCTTCATCTTTTCTCTTTTCTTTCTTTCTCTTTCTTTTTTAAGAACAAAAGATAAAAACAATACAGAATTTCAAAAAACAGGAAATTAGCACTAGTTAATATATTCCATATTGTTATCTTAAGAATAGTTGTTCAGATTACAAGATTTAAGCATGAAAAAAATGATCAAACAATGAAAACACAAACTGATCTCTGATGAACTCACAGAGATTAGTAGCATAGTTATGCATCTTGTGTATACACACACACACACACACACACACACACATCTGTATACATAAATACATATAACTTTTTCCCTTCTTTCTTTTCCCCTTTCCCCTATTCCAGTTCATTCATTTTGAGCACTTTTTTTACTTTTCATTTTCACAATATCTATTTTACATTTTGGATCTTACTTACTCTTTCAGTTTTTTTACACTAGGGAGACAATACAATATTTACAAATGCAAGTCTGATTTATTTCACTTATAAGTATAGTCTCAAGTGGCATCTATTTACTTATAAAATTGTCAAGCTTATCCTTCTTTATAGCATGTTTGAGTTTTCATGTCTATTACCATTTGTCTTATCAAGCTGGGTGCTCCTGCATTTGGTGCATATATATTTATGCTTGTTATCTCTTTCTCTTGAACTTTTCCCCTAACAAGTATGGAGTGACCTTCTTTAGCTCTTTTGATAATTTTTGGTTTGACGTTCAGAGTGCATACAAACATAATAGCTATTCCTGCTGTTTTTCTGGGCTTCTGTCACATGGAATACTGTTTTCCATCCTTTGACTTCCAGTGTATGAGTTTCTTTTTGAGTTAGATGTGTTTCCTGTATACAATATATTATTTGATCTTGTTTCTTGATTCATTCTGCCAATATATTTATTTTAATTGGTGAGTTGAGGCCATTTACATTGATGGTTTTGACTGATATGTCTTAGCTTATCTTTGTCATGTTGTTTTCTTGTTGTTGGTACCCTAATTTCCCACTTTGTTTAATTGTTTGACATGCTTTGTGGTTTCTTTTTGTTCTGAGAATTTTGGTCATTTTTATCTTTATGTAGTAAACCTTTCAGTACTCTTTTTAGCATTGGTGTGGTGAACACAAATTTCTTCACTTGTTCTTTGTCATGGAAGTATCTTATTTCTCCACTAATTTTGAAAGATGGTTTTTCAGGATACATCAATCTGGATTGGAAGTTGTTTTCTTTCAAGGTTTGAAATATGTCACTCCAAGCTTGTCTTGACTTGAGGGTTGGTGTTGAGAAGTTGACCATAATTTTAAAGGGCTTTCCTTGATAGGTGATCTCTTTATTTTCTTTAGCAGATTTTAGTATTCTGTTTTCGTGATGAATTTCTGGGATCTTGATTATTATATGTCTGAATGTAGATTTATTTTGGCTGTTTGGAGTTCTATATGCCTCATTTATCTGTATATCAGGGTTTTTTTCAATGCTTTGGAAATTTTCTAGTATTCTGCAAATATTTTTTTGCCATTTGCATTGAATCCTGTATTTTCATTGATACCTATCAGACTTATATTGTTTTTCTTTGCATTGCCTCGGAGCTCTTGAAGTGTTATGCAATGTTCTTTTGTTATTTTTAAGAAATCTTTCTTTTCTTGATTGCTAGCTGCAATCCTATCTTCAATATCTGAAAGTCTATCTTCAGTTTCTTTCATGCAATTTTTCCAGCTTTCAATGGAATTTTTAATTTCCTATATATCTCTTTGAATTTGTTGCATGCATTTTCTTTCCTATATTGTTCTTTCAAGATTTCCATCATTTCTCCATGCTGCTGTACTTTTAAACAAATCTATGTCTTCTCTAGCTATGCAAGCAACTCCTTCATTAAGCTGGTCTTTTGTTTGTTTTTCCAAGAGATTATTTCTGATCTGATTTCCTTTATAGCCTCATGAATTTTTTTCTTTACTTCACTTATCTTTTAAGTAAATTCAGGTGTATGCCATTCAATGTTATCTATTTTGATGTCTCCTGTACTTGTTTCAGATGAGCTGGGGGGTTGAGATTGCATTTTGCTTTTTTGTCTTGACATTTTCATCCTTTGGTTAATATTTTGGTTTTTCAATCCCACTAATCTCAACTTTCTGTCATGTGTGTCTTAGAGTTCTACTGTGTTCATCCAGTTTCTGGGTCCTACAGTGGAGAGGAGGGACCAGTCACCTGAATTTCTCTTGTGGGGCTAGTTGTGTGAGTCTTGTATTGTTTCTAGGCAGACTAGACTAGGAGTATTGATATGAACCAGCCCTTAGCTCATATTGTTACTGCAGCTTCAAATTGTTCCAGGTCATCAGACATCCCTGTCCATGATATGCAGCCCAGGTGGGACCCTACTGTGTCACTGTGGGTCTCATAGGCCCATCCAGCCAGGTCCATCCATGTGGGGAGAAGTCTCATCAGTGCTTTCACCAGCCTACCTAGGGTTCTTTGTATAAAAGAAGGGTTCACCCATGCTCTTGCCATCCCACTGAGGTCCTCTGGTTAGGGAGAGGTGTTACTGAGGCTCCCACCAGCCCACCAAGGCACTGCAGATGGTGGAAGGTTTTGCTTACACTCTCTGGGCTTTCTCAGGTTGTCTGGATGAGGAGGAGCGGTGGCTGATGGTCGTATTGTCTGCTGAGGTCAGCAAGGTGAGGGTGAGGAGCAACCAAGGCTCTCACCAGCGGCCCAGGTCTTCTAGTTGTGTCTCCAATTTTTCAGTCATGAGCCTTCCAAACTCCTGACCATCTGACCAGACCATTGGCTATGCTTCGTGGCATCGCACATCTAACTATTTCTCCTTCCAGGTAAAACATACTACCAGATGTACTGATTGAATTCTGCCCACTGTGAAGATTTCACTTCACCATTGTCCTTCAAGGATGACCTGGAAAAGGGCTGTAATGCTGCAGCTGTTCATTTTCAGGTGGTGCCTACAAAATGTTCAGTGACATCTTTAAACCAGTCCCTAGCTTCTTTTTCCTCTGATGGCTGATCATACGGTACACATGACCATAGGGGTATTCTGGTAAACAGAATCCAATATAACAGGCATAGGAACCATGGGCATCTGGGCATCCTCTTCATGTAATTTACTTGTACTCCCTGGACCTGTCCTGGCTTTGTCACATATATGCCATTTTGATTTAATGATATACTTTTGCTGTTTGCATCCAACCTTGTCACTCAGTGGGTCAGTTATTACTCAAATCACAATAGGCTACTCAGGCCACTGGGTCATCTGATGGCATCCTGTAGTCAAGTTCAATCTCCATTAAGATCCAGGAGCAGGTCAAGCTTTGTTTTTCAAAAGGTAAGTAGTCATTTTCAGATGGTGGCAGAGTCTTGCTCCAAAATCCTAAATGCTGCTGCTGCAGTTTACATGTGGGTGCCTGCCAACAACTCCAAACAACATCTCTACTACACCGACACTTCAATGATCTGCTGAATTGTATGTCAGTGGCAGAGCAGCTTGCATAGTACTCTGAAGCTGTGATACAGCCTTATCTTTTTAGGGGGCTCCACTCTAAATCAGCAACTTTCTTAATCACTCAGTAAATAGGCCAGAGTAAAACATCTATTGTGAGGAATGTGTTGCCACCAAAAGCCTAACAGGTCCAAGAGGTGCTGTGCTTATTTATTGGTTGTAGGGGGAATCAGATGAAACAACTTGTCTTTTACCTTAGAAGTGATATCTCTACACCCCCTACACTGGTGGACTACAAGAAATGTCACTGAGGTAGGAGGACCTTGAATCTTACCTGCATTTATTCGCCATCCTCTGGCTCTCAAATGCTTTATGAACAGAGTAGTTGCTACCTTCTGCTCATTTTTCCCAGTCAGCATAACTATCAAGGTAATGAATGCCTTGTGGGAAAAGAAGGTGAACAAGATCCCTATGATCTAAGTTGTGAGACACAGATGGAGAGTTAACATAAACCTGACATAAGACAGTGAAGGTATATTGCTGGCTTTGATAGATGAAGTCAAACTGTTTCTGATGTGTCTTATGGATAGTATGAAGAGATGGCATTTGTCAAATCAACAGCTATATGCCAAGTGCCAGGGATGTGTTAATCTTCTAAAGCAAGAAAATCATATCCAGTACTAGAGCTTCAATTGAAGTCTGCACTTGTTTCAGTTTATAGTAACCTACCATCATTCTGCAAGATCCATCTGTGTTCTGCAGAATCCAAGAGAGAAATAAGTAGAGATGTGGTGGGGATCATCATTCCTGCAGCCTTCAAGGCATTGATGGTGACAGTAATCTTTGCATTACCTTCAGGAATGTAGTATTGATTTTGGTCTACTATTTTCCCAGGCAAAGGCAACTTACTAGTTGCTGACTATGTCTGCATAACTTACTTGAATTGTTTTACTTGTCAGAAAACAACACCAGGGAAAAGTAAAATTAGACTATCTCCTAGTGGACTTTGATATGAAATGTTATACAATGGATCTTTTTATGAAATCTAGTTTTATTTAGAAAATATACATGCCTGTTATGTAATTATGAAATTCCATTTGCCAGTTAAAAGCAATAGGCCAGCAATCAGTATTAAGAGTTAGAGAACCAGTTTCACTGGGACCAACTGGCACAACCCCTCATACAATCTAGAGGAAATGTCAGGCATGTTCTGCCTCAGTTTCCTTCCTAGTTTGGTCTTCTGCTGGTAAGGAGACAGCAATAGCTCTTGAAATTCCCCATTCTCATCTTTCTAGGCTGAGAATTCCACAGGGAATTTAGTGTCAATATTGACTGTGATCGTATCCCTGTCACTTTGCACTTTCGTTTTTTGGAGCCATGCTCTTGCTAGAGATTATGGATGAAGGAACCCTAAACTGTAAACTTTCCATCCTTTCCAACAACTAAGAATCTTTAAATTGAACCCATGGAAAATGAGCATTTGCTAATGTCAAAGACAGGGAAGTCCTCTTAGATGAGGAACCATACTCTGTCAGATGATACATCAAAATTTTGCCCACCCAGGAGAACATACATGAAATCCATGCCCAGGCTTAGTGTTCTGAGCAACAGTCTTACTTGGGAGACAACCTGAGATCCTGTGGTAGGAGCCGACTTCTGGATGAGACTAGAAGGAGCTATTTCTTAGCACAGTATTTAAGGAGTCAAACATTTAGCGAAAGAGAGAATCCTCAGACTCGTGGCTCTCTGTCTCTCCCTTCCTAGGTCTGGTTCTCATCATTTAAGTGTGTAGGGAAAGAAAATACTCTCATTAATAAATTGCTGCTAAACAATTGAGCTTCATAAGTGTGTTGCAGAAATAGAAACACAGAAATGAAACCTAGCCTTGTGTTACTGCTAAAGGAATATTTTCCAGCTGACTAGGTAGAGAGCACAAATGTGTTGGGGACTTCTTTGCCCTAGTGACCAAAGCAGGATTTCTTGAGCCTTTACTTGACTCTATCTCTAGAGGAGATTCCTTTTGCAGGCTGGGAAGACCTCCAACCACTCCCGTTTGCTCTTTGATTTTGTTCTTCACTCTCTTTCAAAAAGTTGGAAAGCAGTAGTTCAGGTATGTTGAATACTGGTTTAGTTTTCCTAGGAATGCTTCCTTCTTTAAACAGACTGTCACAACTGGAGTCAATTTTAGTTTGACATTTGGAAACAGTCTTGAGTTAAGTGTGTATGTTTCTGGGTAAAGTACGGGTACAAGTCAGTAAAACCAGGTAATCAGACCCTATCCATCTTCTGGTTACTCTTCAGAGAGCAGTTACCTACTCTGGAGCAGGGCACCACAGGGGACACCTTGAGAGGATATAAAAATCAGATAATGAGTTAAAGTGATGCGTATTTTTTCCTCTTTGAAACTCAATGTGAGATATTCTTATCTCTTTGGAATACTATCTTAAGCACTAGAAATTGTTTGATCATGATTTATTGAGAAAGAGCTGTTTATCCCTTAGAGACAAAATAGAATATAGAGGGAAGTACTGATCATTCTGTACTGAAGTACTATTTCACATATAGAATTTACTGTAAAGAGAGAAAAAATGGTCAGAATTGCCTTATCAATTTGAGACTGTCTGCATTAAGAGATCATTCTTTCTTACTTATGCTCAGAATGTAAATGTAAGCCACTGGAGTCAGAAGCCACTGGTCCTTAAGACGCAGTTGGATACATACAATATCACTGAATCTGTGGCCTCCTTCCCTTGCCCTTTGTATCTAAAGGACAAGCTTTCTAAGTCAACCTTAATCAAAGCCTCCTCTATTTTTACTGAACCTGCGGTTTGCCACTTTTCATGCTGGATTGTTATGGTAATGCTCTCAAAGGCAGCCCTGATTGAAGTCTGAACTGGTCTATATCCATCCTTACCTGGTTTTGTTCAAGCCCTTCAAGAACAATACCCCTAGAGGAAGTAAACAGCATATTCAGCTACACTTGTACTCATGTGTCCTTTTCTCTCAGTGACATCAAGCAGATAAAACAAGATCTAGGATAGTTTTCAGATGACCCTGATAAGTAAATTGAAGTTTTTAGGGAACTTATTCAGAACTATGAACTAGACTCAAAAGGTATAATGCTACTTTTAAGTGAAATATTGACTTCTAGTGAGAGACAAACAACATCACAAATTGCTATTACATAAGTATCATATTGTTAATTTTATAAGGCCAGAAGACAGATAGGGGGCACAACTGGTTCCTACTAGACACCAAGCAGTCCCTACACAAGACCCCTACCAGCCAGAGTGGAGACTGGAATATGAATCATGTTCAGAGATGGATTGTTGAGGGTCTAAGAATGATGAGAAGTAAGCCCTTCAATTATTTTAAATTGTTAAGTATTCAATAATTGTCAAAGAGAAAGATGATTATGCTTCTGCCTATTTAGATCATTTACAAACAGCATTGAAGAAACATAAACCTCTGGCACCTGATTCAAGAGAAAGATATATTATTTTTAAAGACAATTTTATTTAACAAGTCAGCTCTAGATTTTAGAAAACTGTACCAAAGATGGTTTTTGCTCCATATAGCTTAGTTGATACTTTAATGAAGATTGCCTTCACATTATTTTATAATTGGGACCAGGCCTAGTCCAAAGGGAGAAAACAGAGATTAGGAGAAAATATCTGCCCGGTTGCACCCTTAAAAGCAATAGACCCCAAATATGATTCTCAGGAGCCCAAGAACTGCTCAGTGACTAAACTTACCACTGTGGAAAGCCAGGTCACCTTAGGAAAGAGTGTGATAAGAGGTCCCCTAAACCACATCCTGATTGCAAAGGTGACCTCTGGAATTTGGACACCATGAGGAGGAGGCCTGAAGGATCAGACTCATCTCAACAGCTGGTCTAGCAAGAATGAAGGACCATGAGCACTCTCTGACTTCTCCCTTTGTCCCAAATGACAATACTTGTCCCAAATGAGCAACCATGAGTAATCATGACTATAGAAGGGAAAAAAATGAGCCTATTGCTGGCCACTGGTGCATGTCTCTTGGTCCTTCTTTTACAATCCAGGCTTTGTTACTGCTGTCATATTTCAGTGAGAGCAGTCAGTGGAAAGGAAAAGATAACTCACTGTTTCTCATAACCCTTAGGCTGTAAGGGGGATGTCTTTCTCTTTCCTCATTCCACTTGCCCTTCTGAGAAGAGATATCTTATCTTGCTCGAATACTGTAATATACATGTACTCAGGTCAGGTGTGGTGCCTCATCTCCATGGAGACAGAAATAAATCCTGAATTATGGGCAACTAAAGCTAAAATGGGTACAGCAATAAGAGCTGCCCCAGTGCAAATACATCTCAAAAAGCCTACTCTTTTTCTGTGCTAGTGTCTGAAATTAAAAGGGGACTATTGCCTGTAATTGATAATACAAATACTGTTGTAATCCATGAAACACTCCAATCTTGGGAGTTTAAAAACCTAGTAGGGAGTGGAGGTTGTTACAGGATCTTGTCAATGAGGCACTAATGTCAACCCACCTGGTGGTACCTTACCCATGCACTTTCCTTTTTCCATCCTGGAAAATGCTGGCTGTTTTTCACTGTTAGATTTAAAAGACTATATATTTTATATTCCTTTACATTCAGATTCTCAGTTTCTTTTTGCCTTTGAAAATCCTCACAATCAGCCCTCTCAACCATTGTGGACTGTGCCTCCACAAGGGTTCAGAGACATCTTTTTGGACAAGTGCTTTCCCCTGATTTCACATCTTTTGAATTTTCTCAAGTCACAATCTTATAACATGTAGATGATATTCCAGTATGTGCCCCTCTGAAGAGCTTGCTAACCAAGACTACCATGCTCTGATGAATTTCCTAGCTGAAGGTGGTCATAAGGTTTCTAGGTCTAAGTTATGACTTTGGAGCCTTGAGGTAAAATACTTGGGCCTTATCATATCTAAGGGAACCTAAAAGCATGGGGAATAGAGAATTAAACCAATACTTTCCTTCCCACAAACCCAAGAGTGTAGAACAGCTAAGGGGATTGCTAGGAACTACAGGCTTTTGTTGCCTTTGGATACCAAGATATGATGAGATAGAATGACCCCTCTATCAGCTTAGAAAGAAGCCCAAAATGCAGATACCCATGTTTTTCCCTGGGAATCTGCATCCCAAACTGTGTTCCAGAAGCTTTAATATAAACACTTCTGAATTCCCTATCCCTGAGCTTACAGACAGGACACAGTGTCAATTTCTATGTTGAAACAAGATGGGGCATGGATGTGCTTCCCCAGGATCAAGGATGAGCTTAACAGCATCTGTGGTATCTCCATCGTGAATCAGACATTGTTGCGAAGCTATGGCCTGCATGGCTTAGAGCCACTGCTGTGAGCCATGGCTGCCATAGCTCTCCTTCTACCAAAAGTCGCAACAGATTTTAGGCAAAGATCTCACCATATACATGCCTCACAATGAGGCAAGACTTTTTTCTTCCAAAGGGAGCCTATGGCTGTCAGGCAACCAACTTATTAAATATCAGGTTCTATTTCTAGAAAGAACAGCCATTCTAATAAAAACACATTCCTCCTTAAACCCTGCCACATTTCCATCAGAAAAAGAAGAAATTGTGTTGAAAGATATGACTGTGAACAGGTAGTTCTCCATAGGTACACAGTCAGAGAAGATTTGTTAGCCAAAACCTTTACTGACCCTTATTTAATGCTCTTCTGTGAGGGCAGTTCCTTCAAGGAAAATGGGGCAAGTAAGGCGGGTATATACTCAAAAGTTCTTCACTTTCCCTTGGGATTAGCCATAGTCATAGCTCTGATCAGGGTTTTACAACTGAGTGAAGGGCAGAGAGTCAATATTTATACTGATGATGATTATATGTGGTTAACTCCAACTACAGGGAAACTTAGTAGAAAGATTCTCTTATATTGTGAACAGAGAAATCATTTGTATTCTCATTGGCCTCTACAAAATACAATATTTAATCACTGCTAGGCCAAGTACAGCAAGTTGGCTATCCAACTCCATGGGAACAAAGTCCAATCAGTTCCTGATCCACAGCGCCACCTAGTGTCTATCCTACAAACTTGGTCATTAATACTTGGAAAGAAGGGAGTCTTGCAGACCCATGGAAGTCAGAATGGAAGGGTCACATTTTCAGTGATCCTTGCCAAACCTCCTCAAGTAAAATTGGAAAAGATAGAAAACCAGCTACACTTTACTAGGAGAAAGCCACCAAAACTGAACTGTTAAGAGAAAGAACCAGCCAAAAGAATAAAACTACTCCTGTTAACCTCGGAATCCCTTTCAAACAGCAAGACCCTGGTTCTGCTGCAGGTGCAGATTAACCAGTCACTATTGACCCAGATCCACCTCAGCTTCAGTTGGCACCTGTACTGGGGCTCCTATTTTAAGTGGATCCATAATTTGGGTACTCTTGCTCATATCGTGCCACTCAGCCTCTTGGTGGATTATCTAGTTTCCCTCAGTGCCATGCTTTCTTCTCCACAGAAAGCGAGGGGGAAAAAAACCTTCAAAACTTTACTCCTAGGAATAGCAGAAAATGCAATATTTCTCACTGCTGGTTCTTTCCTACTGTACCTTTTAAGGTGGACTAAGTAATATTCTGACCTACTTCTTCCATACGTGGTTAAAGTTACACATTCAGGGTTTCAGATGATGATACAGACTATAGCCCATGAGTCTCTAGACAAATCAGCATGCTTCCTTTGAACAGGCAGCTCAACAGTTCTGGACACCTGGGTGTCTTCTCTCATTGCATTCTGACAGATGCTTCCTAGCCAAGTAGTGATCCTCAACACCCAAAGCAGTGTGAGGGCATATAAACCCCAGTGCATTGGCCTATGTGCCCATTTATTTATTTATTTATTTAAAGAGAAGGAGAAAGAAAAAAACAAACAAAACAGAAAGAGGGTAGCAACAATACAGAATTCCAAAGGGGAAAGAAAAATAAAGAGCAACAACCACAACAAAAACAAAAATAAAAACAAAAACACTAAGAAATTGCCACTTGATAAGTTACATACTGTCATTATTGGAAATAGTTGTTCAAGTTGCAAAGTTAAAACATACAAAGTACAAATTCAAACAATGAGCCTGTTAATGGTTCTGCTGAACATTCTAACAAAAACAGTAATATGGATATCTAATTACACACTTAAACACACATGCAGTTATGTCCTTTAGAGCACTTTCTTTTCCTCTCTTTTTTACGGTAGCAATTACACATTTTGGGTTTCATTACTCCTATAGTTCTTATTACTTTTTATACTAGAGAAACAATGTGATATTTATAAACATGACTCTTATTTATTTCACTAATGAGGATAATCTCAAGTTGTCCCCATTTCCCTATGAAGGCCTCAAGATCATCCTTTTTTATAGCTGAGTAATATTCCATTGTATAAAAATACCACATCTTTTTCATCCACTCTGCAGTTGATGGGAATCTTGGTTGTTTCCAAGATTTAGCTATCACAAATTGTGCTGCTATAAATATGGGTGCACATATATCACTGTGATATGAACTTTTCAGTTTCTCTGGGAAAATACCCAGGAGGGGAATAGCTGGGTTGAATGGAGCTTCCACTCCTAGTCTTCTGAGAATTCTCTATACTGATTTCCATAGTGGTTGTGCCAGTCTACACTCCCAAAAACAGTGGAGCAATGTTCCTTTTTCCCCACAGCCTTGCCAACATTTGTTATCAGTTGATTTCTTGATGCCAGCTATTCTTTCTGGTGTGAGATGATATCTCAATGTTGTTTTAATTTGCATTTCTCGAATGACCAGTGATGGTGAACATTTCTTCATGTATTTGTTTGCCATTTGTATATCTTCATCTGAGAACTGTGTGTTCATCTCAGATGCCTATTTTGAGAGAGGGTCTTTGAATTTGGGGGGGTTGATGTTTTTCAGTTCTTTATATGTTCTTGATATAAGTCCTTTGTCTGAGGGGTTGCTGGTTAAAATTCTTTCCCATTCTGTGGATTTTCTTTTCACTATGATGGTGATTTCCTTTGAAGTGCATAAACTTTTCAATAATATGAGATCCCAGCTGTTGATTTTCTGAAGTATTTCCCGTGCAGTTTGTGCTTTGTTCATGAACTCTCTGCCTACTCCTATGTTTCCAAGATTTCTACCTACCTTATCTTCTAGTAGATTTAGTGTTTCTGTTTTAACATTTAGGTCTTTGATCTATTTAGACTTTAGTTTTGTGCATGGTGATAGACATGGATCTAGTTTCAGTCTTCTGCATGTGGAGAGCCAATTTTTCCAACACCATTTATTGGAGAGGCTATCCTTCCTCCAGTGACCATGTTTAGCCCCTTTGTCTAATATCAGGTGGCTGAGTGTCTTTGTACCTATACTTGCATCTTCTAATCTGTTCCATCGATACTCAGGTCTATTTCTTTGCCAGTACCATGTTTATTTTATCACTGTGGCTTTGTAGTACAGTTTCAAGTCAGGAATTGAGATACCTCCTGCCTTGCCTTTATTGCCCAGAATTGCCTTTGCTATTCTAGGTTTCTTCTGGTTCCAAATGAATTTTAGGAGTGTTTTCTCTAGATCTGTGAGGTATGTCAGTGGTATTTTGATTGGGATTACATTAAATCTGTATAACAGTTTTGGGAATATGGCCATTTTCACAATGTTGGTTCTTCCTAGCCAAGAGCATGGAACATGTTTCCATTTTCTAATATGTTCTTCAATCTCCTTTTTTAGCATAGTATAATTTTCAGTATATAGGTCTTTTACAATTTTAGTTAGGTTGATTCCTAAGTACTTCATTATTTTAGGTGTTATTGTGAAGGATGATATTTCCATAATTTCTCTCTTGATGAGGTTCTTGCTTGTGTACAGGAATGCTATTGATTTTTGAGCATTGACTTTGTATCCAGCTACACTGCTGAATTTGTTTATCACCTCTAGTAGTCTTTTAATGGAGTTTTTTGGGTCTTCTATATAGAGTATCATGTCATCTGCAAATAGTGATAATTTAAGTTCTTCTTTTCCTATCTTTATTCCTTTTATTTCCTTCTCTTGTCTGATTGCCCTGGCTAGTGTTCCCAGAACTATATTGAATAGAAGTGGTGATAGTGGACATCCTTGTCTTGTTCCTGATTTTAAAGTGCAAGCTTTCAGTTTTTGTCCATTTAGTATAATACTGGCTGTTGGTTTGTCATAGATGGCCTTTATAAGGTTGAAGTAGACACCATGTATTCTGAGTTTCTGAAGGGTTTTTATCATGAACATGTGTTGGACCTTATCAAAAGCTCTTTCTGCATTTATTGAGATGACCATGTGGTTTTTGTTTTTGGCTCTGTTGATGTGGTGTATTACATTTATTGATATGTGTATGTTATACCATCCCTGCATTCCTGGAATGAACCCCACTTGGTCATGATGTGTAATCTTCTTGATGATTTGCTGCATTCTATTTGCTAATATTTTATTGAGAATCTTTGCATCTATGTTCATTAGTGAGATTGGCCCATAGTTTTCCTTTTTGTTTGGGTCTTTGTCTGGTTTTGGTATGAGAGTAATACTTGCCTCCAGGAATGATTTAGGGAGGATTCCTTTCTTTTCAATTTCATTGAAGAGTTTAAGGAGTATTGACATCAAATCTTCTCTAAATTTCTTATAGAATTCAGCTGTGAATCCATCAGGACCTGGGCTTTTCTTTGTTGGTAAATTTTTGTTACTTTTTCAATTTCAATAGCTGATAGTGGGTTATTCAAAATAACTGTATCTTCTTTGTTGAGCTTTGGTAGTTCATATGTTTCTAGAAATCTGTCCATTTCCTCTGTGTTTTCTACTCTATATGAGTAGAGATTTTCAAAGTAGATGTTTATGATATTTTGAATTTCCATGGGATCTGTAGTGATTTCTCCCTTATCGGTCCTTATTGCGTGAATTTCCGTTCTTTCTTTCTTTTTCTTTATAAGGTTAGCTAGAGGTTTGTCAATTTTATTTATTCTCTCAAAAAACCAGCTTTTTGATTCATTAATTCTTTGTATTGTTTTTTCAGTTTCAATTGCATTGATTTCTGCTCTAATCTTTACAATTTCCTCTCTTCTATGAGCTTTAGATTTAACTTGCTCTTCTTTTTCTAGAAGCTTGAAAAGCAGCATTAGATTGTTTATTTGTGCTCATTCTATTTTCTTGATATAACAGTTTATTGCTATATATTTCCCTCTTAAGACCACTTTCATTGCATCTCACAGATTACAATAGGTTGTTTCCACATTTTCGTTGAATTGTAGATATTGCTTTATTTCTTCTTTAATTTTATCTGTAGCCCACTGGTTGTTCAAAAGGTTGTTATTTAATTTCCATGTATTTATGCCAGTTGCAGTTTCTTTTGCCATTAATTTCCAATTTCAGTGCACTATGGTCAGATAGTATGCATGGGACAATCTCAATACCTTTGCATTTACTTAAGAATGCTTTATGGGATAATATATGGTCTATTTTGGAGAATGTCCCATGGGCAGCTGAGAAGAAGGTGTATTCTGATGTGGTTGGGTGGAACACTCTGTAAACATCAACCAAGTCCAATTGCTCACAGGTATGATTCAGTTCTATTATTTCTTTGCTAATTTTTTGCCTAGTTGATCTATCTCTTTGTGACAATGGGCTGTTAAGGTCACCTGTAATAATTGTGTTCTTATGTATTTGGTTTTTCATGTCCTTTAGTATCTGTCTTATGTAGTTGGGTGCTCCTGTGTTTGGTGCATATATATTTATAATTGTTACTTCTTCCTCTTGAATTTTTCCACTACAAGTATGTAGTGACCTTCTTTGTCTATTTTAATCATTCTAGGTTTGAAGTTCACATTGTCTACAAATAGAATAGTTACCCCTGCTTTTCTCTGGGTTCCTGTTGCATGGAATACTGTTTTCTATCCTTTGACTTTTATGCTATGGTTCCTGTTGCATGGAATACTGTTTTCTATCCTTTGACTTTTACAACATATTGTGGGATCCTGTTTCTTGATCCATTCTGTCAACCTGTTTCTTTTGATATGTGAATTGAGCCCATTTACATTTATAGATATCACTGATATGTATTGGCTTGACTTTGCCATGTTGTGTTACTGTTGTTAGTTTCCTGCCTTTCTCCCTTGTTTACTTTCTTGTGCACCCTGGTGATTTCTATCTGTTGTTACTCTTGAGATTGTGGTAATTTTTATCTCTATCTAGGATGTCCTTCAGCACTCTTTCTAAGGTTGGTTTGGTGCATATGAATTTCTTTAGTTGTTCTTTGTCATGGAAGTATGCTGTTTCTCCATTAAATTTGAAAGACAGTTTTGCTGGGTATGTCAGTCTGGGTTGAAAGTTGTTTTCTTTTAGGGCTTGAAATACTTCAATCCAAGCTCATCTTAACCTGAAGGTTTGTGCTGAGAAGTCTGCTGTCATTCTAACAGGCTTTCCTTGATAGGTGAGTTGTGTCTTTTCTCTAACAGCTTTTAGTATTCTGTCTTTATGCTGTATGTCTGAGATCTTAATAATTATATGTCTGGGTGTAGGTTTATGTTGGTTATGACTGTATGGCATTCTGTATGCCTCATTTATTTGTAGATCTGATTTTTCCCCCATGTTTGGGAAATTATCTGCTATTATTTCTGTGAACAGCTTAGATATATCCTTTGCATTGTCTCCTACCTCCTCGCTAATGCCTATTACTCTAACATTGTATCTCCTGGCATCATCTTGTAGTTGTTGGATTGTCATTTCATGCTGCTTTGTTGTTTTTATAAGTCTACCCTTTCATGATCTCTCTCTGCAATCCTGTCCTCAATGTCCAAAATTCTATCCTCAGCTTCATTTGAATGGCTTTGTAGGCTTTCAAAGCAATTTTTTGTTTCTTGCATATGTCTTTCAATTTGTTTTATATATTCTGCTTGGCTTCTGCATTGTTCATTCAAAGTTTCAATAAATTTCCCATGCTCCTGTAGTTTGTTATCTATTTCTTCTCTAGCTATGTTGAGCAGCTCATTTACTAAGGTTGTTGCTTTTGTCTTTACATAAGACATTATTTCTAATTTGATTTCTTCCATAGTCTCATGGATTTGTTACTTTACTTCATTTGCTATCTTTTCAGAGATTTCTTTTGTATGAATTTTGGGGTCCTCTATTTCATTACCACCTGCACTTGCTCCTGATGGACTAGATGTTTAGGATTCCATTTTGCCTTTTTGTTTAGTCATTTTCACCTTTTGGGTGAATTTCTGGTCTTTCTATTCCAACAGACACAATTTTTTGCAATGTGTGTTTTGGGGTTCTACTGTGTGGTTGATGTTTGTCAAATTGCTGAGTACCACAATGAAGAAGGGATCCTGTCTCCTGAATTCCTTCTATGGTGCCACACTGACTGAAGCCTAATGAGGTCTTCTGTATGGGTGAGGGGTTCCTGAACCTCTCATCAAGCCAGCATGTTAGTGCACTGTAGTCCAATGTTCCCGGTGGAAGGGTGCATCCAGCAGATGTGGTCCCAGTAAGCTCAGTCCTGTAGCAGCTTCCTAGATGTTCCTGGAGAAAGGGGGGCCCAGTAGCAGCAGTCCCAGGCACCTCAGGCCCTCTGCCACTGCTCTGTGCAATGTTCCCTGTCCCAAATAGCCCAGGCCAAGCTGCCAGTCTCGGCGAAGTTCCTAGTCCCAAACAGACTAGGCCAAGATGCTGGGCTCTGCAAGGTTCCTTATGGGTGAAAGGTGGGCCTACCCGACCCAAACAGCACAGGCTGAGCTGCTTGTTTCTGCCAAGTTCCCAGTCCCAAACACACCAGGCCGAGCTGCTGGTCTCCGGGAGGTTCCCGGTCCCAAACTGTCAGGCTGAGCTGCTGGTCTCCGCAAAGTTCCCAACCCCAAACAGACCAGGCCGAGCTGCCAGTCTCCCTATGTGCCCTTTTAGCAGGAAGTAGCTACTGAGTCCACATCAGCATCCCAACAAGAATTATTAGGATTGGGGTCAGGGATATAGCTCAATGGCATTAGCAGCTCCCTGGCAACTGCAAGGTTGTGAGTTTGATTCCTGGTACCAAAAAAATTATTATTAGGTTTACGTCTGTGAGGAGAAATGAGTTAGAAGATGAGGGCAAGGCAAACTTGATGAAAAAGTGGGTGTGACTCTTCAGTCATGGAGACAGAGAATGCATTCACAGATCCCAGAATGTGGGATCACTGTGCAAGCTCCCTACCCTGTACCAAGGACCAAGCAGGAAGTGTAATCTTCAATTCTTCATTTTTAACTGGCATGAAACCAAGTGCACCTTTGACAGGACAGATAAGTTCTGACAGCAGGACAGAGAGTTTCTGATAAGACAACAGCACCAAATGTCTTGGTCACATGGGGGAAAATCAATCCAAGAACAGGAGACATGGAAGACACCATCATTCCTGTCAGGGCTAATGGAGCTTTTTCCTAGTATACAATCACTCTGGAACACAGCTTTTCTTTTACCTTCAAACAATGCACATCCTTGCTCCCTTTTCTTTATATCTTGTTAAATTATTTGATCAGGACACTGAAAACCTGAAAGGAGTCTCCATGGGACCCAAAAGCGAGTAACACAATGGATCCTAGTGTCTTATTAACAAACCACCATATTTATGCATCTTAGAGCTATAGATGAGGCAGATAGACTAGAGATTCAAGGAAAGAAATGAAAATAGGGATTACTGACTGGCTAAATTTGCAAAACTACAAGACTAAATGACTTTCAAATAGCTTAATCTTCAAGAATATTTTATATATACATATATGTATATGTATATATACACACACATGTATTTTTTAATTCCCTAAGGGTATGCAAACAAATGTATGTTATTATGTGTTTACCTATGGAGAAGACTGACAAGGTTTTGAATGCTTCCTGCTGAGCAACATGTGTGGGACAATGGGGCTCACAGTGTTGTTTTGTTAATGCTGCTGCACTGCACCCAACGTGATCACAAGAGAGGGGAACAGAGCTGGGTACCAGAAAGATGAACAGGATGCTGCCACTGAGCTCTGCTCTTCCTGTGTTGATGAAGCCCAGGAAGCAGGCTTGTTTTTTCTCACATTATATCAAAAACTCTGAGTAAATGGGAAAAGGACTGGAGGAGTTGAAATAGCCCAAAAGAAAATTTTAGTTTCTCTCTCAGAGGAGGAGAGTTCATCCAGCTGACACACTTATGTAAAGTTGGCAACATGGCTGGAGGGTACAGTCCAAAAGCTGAGTTAGAACAGCTTGGCAAGCTGATGCACAGTCATAGGCAATAATCAACATAAATGCTACAGCACAGGCTCAGTATAAACTTAGGGAAAAGGTAAAGAACAAACCACTGCTCTCCAGTGCCTCACTTCCCTGAGATTGACTTCTACCTTATTTTCCACTTGGCATAAAAAGGAGCTGGCTCTGCCCCAGCTGGGTCATTGAGAGAGCCCTCAAGATGTTCTGTGTGCAGGACCCACTTCTGCGCTGCACCAAGTAACCTTGGGCCATCTGTCAAAATGCTGAGTCTCAGTGGGTGGGTCTCACTGGCAACAGAAGCTCAGGGTTAGAGATAAAAGCATGTTGGCCACTAAGTTTACAATAACTTCATGCAAGATCCACTCACATTGTTCACTGTTAGTGAGGACTGGCCTGGTGACACCTTGGTAATAATAACAAGGTGGAAAACCAGTATCTCGGGGAAAGTTTACTACTTTCAAAAAGTAGTCTGTTATTGATTTCTGAGAGACTGATAAGAAAACTCAGAGAGAAGGAGAATGATTAGAATCAGTGCACACTTTTGTGTCAGGCACAGCTGAATGAACTGAAGCTTGGTTTCATGGTCCTGTGCTTTCCCTACTTACTCAGCTCCTCTTGGGTGACTTCCCTAAGGATGTCTTGTTCCTGTTCAGTAGCTGCAGAAACTGGGAAATAGTCTCTCTACTGGGTGTGTTGTTTAAAAGTCCTGATTTATAGACAGCTATGTTAGATAGAAATATTATACACAGTCAGACAGAGCTAGGCCTTAGAAAGTCAGCACTGGAGACATGAACTTATTATGTTTGTGACTGGAGGCTCATTCTTTGAATACAAGACCTCAAGGTAAAGATGGATTGAGTAGACCTATCGACCTCGGAGAGATTAACAATGCACTATAATCAATATTACCTGGTTGAATAATCTATATAATCCATAACCTAGATGGGTGACCAGAACATCCTGACTCATCTTTCCATGAATGCTTGCTACATGACTTTTTCCCCTGTTGGATCAATGTTACCTATACATGTAATCTTATTGGTTGATCATAGTTTAGACTTGCATTGTGCCCACTTTGTGATTTTGCTCTATAAAAATTTCTTTGAGAAATGGACAAACTGTCAATGAAGTTTCCAGGTCCCCTTTTGTCTATTTAGCAAGCCAACTTTCCCCTGTAAAATTTCCTAATCTCTACCAGTATTAGTCCCTAAACTAATGCTTTGATTTTGGGGAACACAAAAGAGGCATGCTGCATATCTGTAGGCTCAGAGTCAAATGTTCTGTTCTGATTTGTAGGCTCAGAATCAAATGTTCTGTTCTGATGTGCTTTGTTCTGTCCTCTTTTGTTTTATTCTCTTTAAAATAAAAAAAATTAAAAAAATGTTTTAGATTAAGGTGCTAAAAAAAAATTTCCCTTATATCATCTGGTAGCCAATACCCCTGAGAGCCCAGTAATTTATCTTCTAATTTTAACAGAGACAGCCTTTCCTGTTTATGTTGCTTTTTACTTTTCTTAAAATCTTCTACCTGTGCAGAATTTGCAAAAGAAACAAAATGAAGAATTAAGTAAACTTAGTTGGATCAGTTTCTCACCAGTACAGGAAGTTCTCCTCATCTATATTTATGACAGGCTCATTGTAGAAGTACAGCTTCTCACATCTCCTTGTGTATTTCAAACAGCAACTAAAGTTTCATTAGCTTTGGGCTTATTTACAGTAGGATTGTTTTTTTAAGCTCTCCTATCAAATTACAAACAAGTGCAACAATTGTTCTCCATTGATAGTCCAAGGAGATTACGGAACCACAAAATCATTTGGGCCTTTGTTTTAGGCAGCTGTCCCACATTTCTAGCACTTCCTATTTTCATTAAAGAGATTTTCTCAACTTGTGATTAGGAGTGGGTTTTTGCAGCAGAGTTGTACTCCTTAAGAGCTATGTGGGCTTTACAAGTTCCCACACATCTCTGTTGTGTCTCTCCCCTGAAATGTGTGTGAGAAAAGTCACATACTGTTCTGGCTGTTGTGAAAATGATCACAGCAAGCTCATGCAAGGGCTTGCAGAGTGCTCTTTGCATGGGAAGTCACTGTAGCCTCCTTAGAATCCCATTAAGCTGTCAATTCATGATGGAATTGCTTTGTGCCTGTGCTTTCCTTCCTGCAACAGTCACACATACATTACTCAGTGGAAGACAAACCAGGATTCTGGCCAGAGTTGAGGTGAGTGACAATTCACCTTGCAATCATCAAAAAGTCTTCTTGGGTGAAAGTAATAACATTTTCATGAAAACAAGAATAAAAATACATACTTCCTTTATTTTCTTTGCCTCTCATAGTCTCCCATATATTCTGCCAGTTATTAGATTAGTGTTCTAAAAGATGTAGTACAAACAAAAATTTTTATTTGTTTAACAATAAAAAAGATACCAGAAAATGAGTAAACAAAACAAAACCAAAGCAAGAGACCATGTAAATTTTCATAACTGTTTCATGACACAACATTCCAGTATTGTGGGTGTTTTCTATCAGTTCTAGTAAAAGAATGACAGCAGTTTTAGAGAAAATTCTTTTTCTTTCCTCTAACTGCACATTAAGATTGCCTTAGTGCTGCTTTTTCAAGGTCTTTGTTAGCACATTGCATCTACTTCTTAGGTTTCGTTTGAACTCACTCAGTGTGTTTTTTCAACTTTTTCCCAATAAACTCCCAAGCATAGGATACCAGAGCATTAGGAAGTTAGAATAATTCCTTTATCTCAAAATGCAGTTAATACAGTTTGTTTGAATTGTATGTTCTAAATATAATTCTCAATTTTTTAAATCTGGAAAATAAGAAAAACATTGAAAGAGAGTCACACAACATCACAAATACAAGACACAGAAATGCTCTTGTGTTCCTCTTTGAAGTTTTTTTAATTGAACAATTAAATGGACTACCACAACAAAACCAAACATGCAGCTTTAAAGTCTGCTGTTCATTAAAAGTAAAACGTTTTCTCAAATGAAATTTCTATAGCAACACCCTTTTCTTTGTTACCAAAGTCAAAGTCAAAGTTGTATTTCATCACATGACACAAGATATGATGTAAGCACTGGACATGGTGTAAAGCTGTAAGTGAATCTCGAGCTGCTGAAGACCCAGAGACAACTGCACATCTCTGGATGGCAGTGCTGGGAGACAGGGGCCCTCCCTGGAGGGCCAGGACACTTGGCCTCAGCCCATCCCTGAACCCTGCTTGCCACCCTGGCTGTGTCCAAAAAGCATTCCAAGTCCCTGGACTGTCACGCGCTGCAGGCCTCCTTCACCACCCCTTCCTCCACCTGTTCTCCAGAGGTGAACTCATGCTTCTTTTGTTAAGCCTTTTGCTGCCTCCTGCAGCCTTGTGAGGAGAAGGCCAGAGGCAAGTTAGTAGCTGAGCAAAGCAATCTAAATTAACCTGAGTTTCTCCTAACAGTGTCTCCTGAAAAGGGAGACACTGGAGGATAAACAACGGCTTACAAGTGTCTTTTATTTTCCATCAGAAATACAAATGACATCACTGAAAACAGTTAGGAAAAGTAATGCAGTTGGGTAAAGAATTTAGCCCTCTCCCAATTTACTTCCTGTTTCCCCAGAACTGTCTGGGGCTCTTGTTTGTACCATGCAGCCCAGTGGATTAGAGAATATGAGACACACATGAGCAGAAGCTCCTGCACCCAGCTCCAGTCCTTGCACACCTGGGCTCACCCAGCTGTTGCTGTAGAGGACTGCGCCCACCAGGAGCCTGGGATCATGAGGTGGGATTCCATGGGTTTTTCTCTTTTTACTTTTTTTGTTTATTCTGGGCCTTTTCAGAGGAAAGGAGACAGCTAGAAACACAGGAGAAGTGTTTTCTCCCAGTCATTATTTTTCCTGTTTACTAACATCTCATTTACCAAAGTAAGTTTCAAATGCGACTGTGATCCTAGGACTAGGGAAATAGAATTTAAACCTTCGGTAAAAATAGCTGCACAATCATATGGCACTTTGACACTGGGGGGAACAAGGAAATGAGTTATTTCTACTATAAATCTACCGCAACCTTTAAAGTCTAAATGCCTAAAATCAAGCCATAATCAAACAAATAGCCAATACAGATTTCTGAGAGGTGATTATGTTAAATGTGTTGATGCACTGTAAAAGCCAAACCAGTTTCTTCTCTTATTTATCTCAGGCTCTAGCCTGAAGTCATGGTAACTCAAAACAGATGAAAAAGAAAAAAAAACCACAAAGAAACCAAAAAACAGTACCACAGCGTGATCATTCAATAATAGGTCTTAAATACCAGGAGGAGATTTGTAAGAAAATCAAGACCAAAGTTGTCAGGGAAAATTTTTTATGCCATGAAGCTTTTGAAAACAATGTGGACAGTCAGAGAAACATGGTTGCAGGCAGGGTGTGTGGTAATGGTGATAATCTGCAGGAGGAAGGGCAAGGCCTGTGGGTTCAGATCCTTCTCTGCTTCTTCAGAGA
>PVJX010018034.1:0-37289 GCA_004027295.1 Dolichotis patagonum
TTTTTTTTTTTTTTTTTTTTTTTTTTTTTTTTTTTTTTTTTTTTTTTTTTTTTTTTTTTTGTATCGGGGATTGAACTAGTGACCTCATATTTACTACGCAGGTGCTTATGCCACTGAGCTAAATCCCCAGCCCTATACATCTGCTTTTATAGCACAGTGACAGAAACTAATTGTGACATGCTCCAATATAGTAGGGAAAAAAAGAGTGGGTTGAATTTTAAATGTGTTTACTCAGAATGTGTTTACACAGTCCTTCTTGTATCTGCTCTGCCCATCCTAGTGGTCTTCTAACTATTCAGCTTCATAGGTTCAGCGGTTGTATCTCCATTTGGTCTCCTCTGTGCAATGTTTTATTACAATGTAAGCACATATTTCTACAATTGACTTAGCTAATTTGTATCATTACTGTATGAATTAGAGAATTAGAAAAAGGTAGGATTGTCTACCTTTGCAAGGTATCTTTATTTCTTACATCTATGTTTGTTATTTCTGAAAGTTATTTTTCAGAATCTTTTACCTTAAGTAAAGTGTATATACTTAAGTAAAGTGTATATGAAAAACAATTAATCATCCAGTTTTCTTATGCATTATTTTACTTTTATTTCACATTCAGTCTAAGGCTCCAATCTCTGTTTTAATTCTTTAGGAAATATGAAAAACTATCATGCTTTCAATTGACTTTAAATAACTGGAATGAAAACATCTTTAGATGAAGATTTTTAAGGAAGAGAAATTTTGACATTAAATTATTAAAAACAGAATGAGAAACTCTATGTTCCTTTTCTGGAGTAGAGAAGTGATCACTGGAAAGCACTTCAGAACATCAGAGGAGATTTTGAAAAGTAAAATCCACACTTATGAGAACTGCTGAGAAATCCTTATCACTTGAGACAGAAATATAGGAAATATGTATTAACCTGAAGTCTGTTAGCAGAGGATTATATTGTAACCATGGGTTACCTATTAATTGGTTAAAAATAATTTTTTTGTTTTAGTCAGAATATTAAGTGAAATATGGTCAGGAAAAAATAGAAGAATCAAAAATGGAAAATATGAATATATTTTAGATTGTAAAGTAGGGAAATAATTACTTTTACAAATTTTTAATTCAGTTACATATTTATGGATAATGCAAAAGTCTGTCTATATGTACTGGTTGGTTTTTCTATTTGTATTTCTAACAATGATCATGGCAAAAAAATTGTAATTATTTAATAATTCACTTTTAAATTGGCACTTAAAACATAAAAATTGTATACATTAGCATGATAACATGATGTTTTATTACATAAATATATTCCATAATGTTTAAGTAGGTTAACAAGCCTACCTCTACTCAAACTTTTATCATTTTTATGGTGAAAACAGTCCATATCTCTTCTCTAGTATCTGATTGTTATTTATGTTTAACCATCACAGCATAGCACTAGCGTATCACTTATACCCATCTAACTAACTTAGTACCCACTGATCACCTTTTCTTCATCCTTCATTCCCACATACTAGCTCCAGGTTCTGGTAATCCCCATTATATTTGAAAATCATCTTCCTCATAGAGAGGAAGAGAATAAAGGTCAGATGGAAACTTTTAACATTCTTATCAAGACATTCCAGGATACTGTTTCCTTGCTATTATTCTATAGAAAATGAGGTGCTCCAAAAATCACGAAAGGAGGGACATTCCTACCAGTTAGGAAGGAAATAATGACCTCGGCATTATAATTCCAGAGTTTAACCAAAACTTCCCAAGAGCCCACACTGTGGAACCCCGTGATGTGATCTCAGTTATGTGAGAGGTACTCTAGAGGAACTCACTACTCCCAGTGAGAATTCTGACTCACACAATGATATGACAAAACATGTGTGCTGTTTGAAACTATTGTTTGTATTTATTGATTTGGGCAACAAACAAAACTAACATGTATTTTAAGCATAAATATTTATCATTCATATGCTAAACTGATTGCTGAACTATATAATTATAACTATTTAATAAAAATAAAGATTGATACTAAACTACATTTTTTACTTCTTATTCATTGTACCCCTACAGTCACTTTATAAGTCAAGAGAATGGTATAGAATAATAAATGCTAATAATAATAACTTGTGCTAAAATTATAAATGTGATGAGTAGTTGTTAAATATTTAATTCTTAGTAATTTCTCTATTTAAGAGTTTGCAAACTTTTTTCCATTTTGAAAAATGGCTAATCTAGAAATACTCGTTCCTTTTCAAGTGCATTATCCAGCTATTCCCCAATGCTAATAAACAGGAAGGAAAGATAATCTCTGATGAATAATAAACACACAAAACAGTTTGTTCTGAGTCACTAACATTGAAGCTAGCATACAGTGGTAGGCATTTGTGCAAATTGAGCTGAATTTGATGCCTCCTTCAGCCTTGTATCCCATCCTTTGAGACATTGTTGAAAATTATTTTAGATAAAAGCTAGAAACCACAATTTGAGAAACAAGTTGAGTGATTATGGAAATAAACTATTCGTATTTTCTATTGATGTTAACATGCTAACTGTGGGTCCGTGATTCAGAGAAACTGTTACTTTAAATTTTGTGTGTGAATTCATTTATAAATTTTTTTTAAACTTCCATACAAGAATTAAAAAGGATGCATATATTTTAGTCCTGCAACTCTTTTGGGTGATAGATACCCACACGTGTTGTACTTTGACTATTTGATAATTTTGGTAAATGGATTCTAAAGATCCATTTTTTTTTATGTGAAACATGGTGGAGAATCTAGAATGTTAATCTATTTCCTTTTTTCTTTTTGTCAATTTCAAGCTCAAATCAAGAAATTTCTGCCTATTAAGAAAGTAAAGAGGTCTGTGACCCCAGAAATAATGAGCTTTTATGGTTTTTATTTTATTCCTTGTTCATGGCTGAAATGTTATTTTAGAATTTAGAATTTAACAATTGACTATGGGCTGTGTTTATTTTAAATAAAAAGAGGAGCAGATGGATGGAAGGGGGAAAATGTACTGTATGCTTTGTACATGTACTAATTCCCTACAATGAACATGATTATCACACACTGTAAACATGAACCAGTAAGTTCAAAACATATGTTTTGCAATTGTTATTACTTTATTTTTTATGAGTTCATGTTTGTAGCACATAATGATCACATCCCTTATGGGGACTTGGTAAATGTACATAACACATTGCTTAGCTACTTGACAAATATCCTGTCTTCCAGAGGACACCAGTACTGACAAAGGTTAGAGTCAACAGGAGTGTACACAGACTCCTGTCTACTCTCGTGGATACTGATCTATCTTTAAGAATTTCTACTTTATATATGAGTGTACATGTATACGAAAGATGATCGGGACCTTTTTTTTTTTTTGCTTGTTTATTCTTTACCTATCTGAGTAGAAGAAATATTTTTAAACAATATAAATGAAAACAGCTATTCAAGGTCCTGACCGATGAGTGTCTACAATTCTAGGTTTTGTCTGAAATGAGCCTGAACCTGTAGACCTGAAATTGTGAATTGTCTGGGTTTATTTGCGTGTGACTAAGAAAAGACTTCATTGTCACTGTGACCGTGTGAAAGACTTTCCTACTTGTAGAGAATGTTAAAAGTTCATTAAAATTTCTTATGAAATAAAGGAATTATGTCTTGATTGGTTTTTATAACCTGAAAATTCATATATACTTTATATTACATTTATCATTAAATATAAATATAATATTTACATAAATATCTTCTGGACACTGTAGTCCATTCTTTGTACTGCTGAGGAATATTCCATTGCCTGAGTTTGCCACAGTTTGCTTGTACACTCATCTTTTTGATGGGTATTTTTGTAGTTTACAGATTCAAGCTACTATAAATAAAACTGCATGATTATATCTATATCTATATCTATATCTATATCTATATCTATCTATATCTATATATCTTTAAATGGAATATGCTTTATTTTGGGGGGCTAATAACTAAGTATAGAATGATCCTGTTGTTTGCTCAGTGTATATTTAAATTTAAAGAAATTGTTTTCCAAATCAGCACTTTGCAACGTCACCATGAATTTCTAAGTGTTCTGGTTGTTTTACATATTTACCAGCTAGTTCCTTATAATTGAGTTTTGAGGGCTATTTATAAATAACAAACTTCTTCATAATATTATTATTTACAAACAGATTATCTTTCTTCTTCATCAAGCCTTGTTATGCCTGTAGTTTATATTCCTTTTTTTCATGATTGGTTTTAGGATTCAGAGCCTTTTATAGCTCTTTATTAAATTTTGGTAGAAATGTCTCTGGAATTTTGGTATGGATAGCATTAAATTTTTAGGCTGCTTTGGGTAGTATGGATACTTTAGTATTTTCTAATTCTTATGATTCAGTCTTGGTGAATTATGTTTCTAGGAGTTTATATGACTCTTCTAAGCTATATAACTTGGCATACATATGTTGACATATTGTTGTTCATACCATTTTCATGCCATCTTTTTTATTTCTGTATGACATTTATATTATATAATATTTATTTTTCTGATATTATTCTTTTAAATCTATGCCCTTTATTCAGATCTAGCTAAAAATTTGTCAATTTATTTCCTTCTGTTAGTTTTAATTTTGTTTTTTTTTCTTTTTTTCCATTTACTTAGGTGTAGAGTTAGGTGGTTTGTAGTTTGTTGTTATTTTAGGTTTTTAAAAATTCAGATATTTACTGCCAAAATTGTCCCTTGCTTTTGTTGCACTCTACAAATGATCACATGTGTGTTTCCCCTTTAATTGGTCTCAAGAGATTTTCAAATTGTTTTTTGATTTACTTCTTTAACACACAGACTGTTCACACATGTGTTGTTAGGGTTCCACATGTGTAACTTTTCCAGTTTTCCTCCTGGGGTTGATTTATACTTTCTATTGTTTTGTGGACAGTATCTGGTATAATTCTGATTCTCTTTAATTTGCTAAAACTTGTTTTGTGAACTAACATTTGATCCAACCTAGAGTGTACTTGAAAATAATGTATGTTCTGCTTTTCTGTATGTCTGTCAGTTCCATTTCTTCTGCACTATTAACTCTGCCATTTCTTTTTTGACTTTTAGCCTGGATTATTTATCCATGGTAGAAAGTAGATTTTTGCATTTCTGTTATTGGTTAAGACCTTTTTACTTTCAATATTTTTTGTATATGTATATATGCTGATGTCATATTATATATATATATTTACATTTATTATGGCCTCTTAATGGATTGAATATCTTATAATTATACAATGAATATCTTGTAATTATACAATGACAATTTTTGTCTTCGAAGGCAGATACTTTTTTCTCATTTTTTACCCAGTATTGCTTTCTTTAATTTACTACTAGCATGGGACATCTTCTTCCATTTCCCATTCATCTTTAAATCTTAAATTAGTCTCTTGTAATGACATAATTGGATTTTATTCCTTCATTCATGCAGCCATCCACATCTTGGGATCATGAAGACTAATCTACACATGTGTAAAGTAATTATTAAAAGGCCATTTCACTGCCAGTTGCACAAAAATACTTTATATTATTGTTAATCATATCTGTTTATATTTTATACTCATTAACATATATTAGGCATTATAGGTGCTTTTAATACTCAGTCTTTAAGGTTTTACACTAAAATTAAAAGTGAATTTTGTTGCACTATCACTGTATTGTAATATTTTGCCTTTCTCTATTTATTTATTTGTTTGTTTGTTTATTTGTTTATTTGCTAAAATAAATGAGGTTGCTCTTGAACTCACTATGTGGCCCAGGGTTGTCTGGAACTCCCCGAAATCACCCTACGTCAGCCTCACAAATCCTGGGGTTAGAGGCATGTACCATCACATCCAGTTTACTGAGTTTTAAATATTTGTATGGTCTGTGTTTCTATTAACATTCTTTTATTTTAACTTGAAAATCTCCCAGTGGCACTTATTACAAGGCATGTCTAGTTGTGACCAACTGTCTCAGGATTTATTTTTCTGGGAAGGTCATTAATTCCTTTTCAGTGAGCAAGCACGCTGTTGCATGTGTGTGGAGCGGGTCCAAACTGCTGCTTCCCGGGACACACAGCTGCTGGGTTCATAAACTCTCAGCACCGGTCCAAGGAATTAAAGAGGCAGAGTTCAGAATAAGGAGAGATGGTTTATTTGGAAAAGAGTGAAAAGGGGAAGATAGCTATTCTGGGAGAGTTGGGGACATCAGAAAGGTGAATACCTCTGCAGCCTTGACCCTGGTTCCTTTTACTTAGGACTAATGACTCTTCTCATCCCCCGTGTGGACATCTGGGAATTGTCATTTTGACTGACTCTTTGGCTGTCTTTGACCCTCACCTGGGTACCTCTGTCTACATTCTTTATGTTGCTTGATTCCTTCCTGAGCTTTTCTGATGGAAAAGTGTGGGCGGGAGAAGCCGCATAGAAAAGTTGCTCAAAGTTAATACTAAGTAAAGGGGATATGTGTACATCCGGTGTAGTAATACGGTGATTCTAAAGTGAGAATATACATATATTTATACACACGTAGGTGTGTGCTTGTGTGCTGCACATATTAAATGAGAGTACTTAGGTGCCTGCCCCTTATCTCTGCATTTTATTCAGTGGGTGATTTAATCCCATGGGGCCAGTTACTCTGCTTTTTTTTATGTTCTGGCTTTTTGTGTGCTTTGTTAACTCTTGATAAATGCTTATGTTAATTGCATTACCTGGAGCCTTTGTGGGTCTAGTTTTTCCCTCCTTTTCTACCTTCGTGCTCATTTCTCTAAATGCAAGTCTAACTAGTGAGTCTAAAGCTGCTTTTAGTGAGAATCTCTATTAAGTTTTAGTAAAGCTTAAATGAAGTTTCTATTCTATACTTTCCCTGCCTAGGATTTCCTTTCCCCTACAGCAGTCTACATTGTATTTCTTGATTATTTTATCGGATCCTGTCTCCTCCTTTCTACCCCTCCTCCTGTCCTTATTTACAAAATCTCCATTTCCATTTTCTTCCTTCTATTCTTTTTTCCCCTTCCTTTTTTACTCTTCCACAATTCCCTATGCCTCTTCTGATTTGAATATTTTTTCCTATTTCCCTGTATGTTTTATATTTTTGATCCTTATTTACCCTTTCAGTTTCTCCTAATGAGCATTTGAGATGAATACTCACTTCTCAGAGAAAAAATACCAATGGCAAGTACATACTTGAAATAATATTCAACATTACTGTTTGCTGAAGAGATAAAAGTTAGCACAGTGCTGAAATTTCATCTTGTCCCAGAAAGAATTACTATTATCGAGAAACCAACCAATAACAAATGTTGGAGAGGCTACAGGGAAAGAGGACTCCTTTGGCACTGTTGATGTGAGTGTAGGCTGTTAAATCAATGTGGAAGTCAGTGTGGAAATTTCTCATAAGACTAGAATTAGAGATCCCATGTGATCCAGCAATTCCCTTTTGGGTATCATTCCAGAAGAATTTAAAACAGTGATATATGCACACCAATGTTTATAGAAGCACAGTTTATAATATCTAAATCTTGGAAACAACCAAAATGGCCATCAGCCAAGGAATGGTTAATATATTTATAATCATGACAACATTTCTCTTAGAGATCATTGTCACTATTGCTCCTTGAATATTTAGGAATAGCTTCTTTTTTTTTTTCAGTTTACAGTGTAATTTATGTAAAATTGTATACATTGGATAAAAAAGTTTACATTTATTGCAGTGTGTAAAAATATTATGTATTACTTTGCGTTAGAACTGCATAGTCAGTGCAGTCTCCACCATGCTCTGTATTACAAACCTGGCTTAGTGGTCTAAATTGGCCTAAGCATACTCCACTGTTCTTCATGCATGAAAATCCAATTGACTGTCTAATACAGTGATGATCTATAAACTCTAAACTTAAACATCAATTTGGAATTTAAAATATCAAAATGTGTGATTTTATTATTTCATTTGAGATTGTAGAAATTATTTTTTTGGTTCAAAAACATTCTGATAGGCTATTCTATCCCTTTAAAGCTGGAAAGGTTTTAAAATTTTTGGTAATCAAGAGAAAAACTAAATACTCAAATTAAAAATTTTAAGATAATTCAGAAAATCAAAAAAAAATAGCAAATGCATAAATTCAGTCACAATTATATAGTAAATTATTAACAATACCTTAATACACTACAGAGAGCCTTTCTAGATTTTTCTTTATAATTTATTATTTTTCTTAATTATTAAAGTTATCTATTTTAAAAAATAAACTCAGATGAGTTGTACTGCTCTAAACTTAACCATATTTGTTCTTGCATAAAATTATTTTGTTCAAATAAATACAAATGTACAAGCTCATTGCAAAATATCACTTCGTATATAATAAGGAATGCACTATAAATTCATTCATTTAAAATCTAATTTAAGTAATTAAAAAGTGAAATAACTTTTATAAAGCATAAAGATTAAAATAAATAACTATTCATCTATTTCTATATGATGCAAACCTGTTGTAGAATTCTCATGCATTGTAATGCTCTCTTGTATAAAATTCTTATGTTCTAATATTTACATATCCAGTCTTGTTATAATACATATTGAAATGCATATTAAAATTATCTCATACTTATTAAATGGGAAAGTTATAGGTTAAACTCATGGATTAAATGCAGCATTCTATCTTCCTTAAGAGTCAGAAATTCTGGTATTGATTGCAATACATTATTTTATATGTGTATCAAATTATAACACAGGGTGGGCTTCTTTAATACACTTTTTAATATAAGTGCTTTTGTTTCTTTCCTTCTTATAGCAGTTTATAACTTTAAAAGTTTTTTGTTGCTTCTAAAAACATACAGCATTGTAAGAAATTATTTTTTATTTTGAATAATGGAAAGTATAAATATCAATCATCTGTGAAATAAGTTCTAGATTATACTCACATAAAATGAAGAACATCAACATTTTAAATTACATGTGATATATGCTGTGCTTGCAGTGTATTTGATAGAAATTGTATAAGAATAAACAAAATTAGAACAGTAGAATTGTCACCTCATAGGAAGAATTCTCCAGGGTCTGCATTGGAGAACATTGTATAGAACTGGCTTACTGTCCTATAATAAATACATGCCAAAATGCATAGTGTAAAGCTTCTTATGCCAAATTCAGAATAGTAACATATAACACTATGAAAGTGTAGCAATTATATTACTGCAAGTACAGGAAGGAAGTAAGATATGAAAGAATATTTAGTTTAGGAGGTTTTATGAAGGTAAAATACATAAACTTAGTTTCCTGAAGTCACTGAATTTCTGCAAATATTTTGTAGAAACATATATATGCATTATTTCAGATCTTTCAAAACAATATATAAGCATAATTTTGTTTTAGAAACTTTTTTGCTTCAAAAACATTCTGCTAGGCTATTCTATTAACAGTAGGATTAAGAATCAATATTTGAAATCCAGAACATTCTTAAAAGATATATGAATATATCTTCAAGATATTGAAACAAGCATATAAAGCTAGAATAATGCTTGTATAAATAGCTCCAATGAAAATAGAACTGGAATAGTAGTGACATTTCATATTAAGCTAAGCGAATCCTCCAGTCTCAATTAGGTAATCCCCAAATGCAATCTTAGGTGACCTTTTCTACATAGTACTTTAAGTGTACATATAAATACTTAGAATGAATTTTATGTGGATCCCAGTATTAGTCGCTTTCTTTTCCTTGGAATAAAATACTTGTCACAATTTAAAAGAAGGATTTACTGTGGCTCACACTTTCAGAGGAGTCAAATCATAATTGGCTGGCTCCAAGGAAGAAATAGCATGGTAGAAAGGCATGTCAGAGGAAAGATTCTTAATACAACTACAAAGTAGAAGGACAGGAGAGGAGCTGAAGGTAAGAAAATTCCCTTCTAGGTCAGACACATACAAGTAATCAATCCCTTCAAAAAGGCCTCACCTCCAAGATCTGACTTCTGGGGGACATTTTAGATTTGAACAACAGAGTTTTGTTCCTGGCCTACAAAAGGCAAATGTCAATCTCATTAAGCAAAATTCAGTTAGTACAACTCTAACAGCTGCCAAAGCTTTACCAGTTTCAACATTTCTGAAAAAGCCCAAGTTCAAAATCTTTTCTGAGAAGTGAGGCAAACTCTATCTGTGAGACCTCATAAAAATCAAACAGAAAGTTAAATACTTTGAAAATACAGTGATATCCAGTAAACATTCCAATTCTAAAAGAGGGCAATGGGAATAGAAAAGGACTTGATAAAGCAAGACTGAAACCCAGTAGAGAAAACATAAAATCCAGCATCTGCATGTTCAACACCCATGGAAACTGCAGTGAAGGATGAGCACTACAGGTCTTGAGCAGGTCAAACTCTATCCTCTTGCTGGCTGTAGTCTCTTTTTTGGATGTATTTAAGTCACTGCTTGCAACTTTCCTGTGCTTATACTCCATGTTTTTGGTATCTCCAATCTCCTAGAATTTCTATTTCTTCTTCTGCCTCACTCTCACAGCTTCATTCATCATTCTTCCAGAACCTTCCCACAGGGACTGTGAGTCCATCACACATTATTGGCTGGCTTCCTACTCTGTCTTCTGAAATCAGTATGAAAACCTCTGCTACCCCAGAACTCTTTCATTCTGCATGTTGGAAAAACCATCACAACATGGATGATGCCATGGTCCGGCAGCTTGAACAATAACTTGACCCCCTGTGACATGGCTTCAAAGATTTCTATGTTTCTGGATGGCTGACCTTGCAAATATGATTCCCTAGACTCTCAGCTATAAACATGGTTTTTTGACACTTTTTAAATTGAAAAGAACATTTCAAATGAGTTTACCTTTTGATCACTGAGTTTGTGATGTGTGGTGTCTGCCCATTTCCTTAGATGGCTTCAGAGTTTTATTGCTATTATAGTGATATAAAACATTTATTTCTTTTTATTATCCCTAATGCTTCTCCCAAGCACAGTTTTCTACTCATCAGCTCTATAGTTATTTCTTTTCTTGACAAGTCAAACAATTTTTATATATTTCAGTTATTTTTTCCTGATTTTCATTGTCAATTTGGCTAAAAGCAGTCAGTGGTACCCATACCACAGTCAGCACATTGGCTCTCTCAACATTTCCTCCACCAAATTAATTAGTGTATCACCTTCACACTGAATTTCCTTTAGTCTTAGAATATGGGCTATATGTAGACACCATTTTTCCTAGCACAGAATATGCATATGCACAGACACTTCCCAACTGAACTTTCATGAGCCTAGTCTTTCCTGGACTGTTTTTCTGTAGCAATTCTGGTCTTTTGAGTTTTTAACATCATGTTCATCATCTATGCTTACATCATTCTAAGATTTCTCTATCAATGTCACTGAACCTTTCCAAACTCTTCCTGCAAACCACATCTAATGATTTCTGAATCACAAGATCACATGTAGGCACCCAGGTGCCCCACTTCAAGTACCAACTTTCTGTATTAGTCCTTTTTGTGTCACTGGGACAAAATAGCTTTTTTTCACAATTTGAACAAGTAATTGTTTACTTGGCTTCCAGTTTCCAGTGAATGCAGACCATGTTTGGTTGTGTCCCATGCAGAAACAGAATGGTAGAAGGTCACGGTAGAGGAGAGTTTTTCATGGTTACCAGGAAGCAGAAAAAGAAGGGACAAAGTGAGGAAAGAATAACACTTTCCAGGTCAGGCCCCCATTGATCCATATTTAACCAGGCCCCATCTCCTAAAAGCACATTCAGCCATGAACTCATCAATGGTCAATCCATTAGTGAGAATAGGGCCCTCATAATACAAATGATCATCTAAAAGTTCCATCTCTGATCATATGAGATAGGGGTGATATTTTAGATCTAAACTATAACAACCCCAAATGGCTATTCTGTCACTCATTCACAGGTGTTTCTTAGCTATTAGTATAAGTGGGATCAAAAATTAAAGTTTAAAATATGGAGATAATTTTGCCTTTGTCATTTGTAGTCAGAGGAAAATAACTAATGGATCTTTTCTTTCAAGGTCTTTTCATCTGCTCACAGTACGATAGCAGATGTTGAATGAAAGAGAATTAATAGTAAAGTTTTTTCTGATGACTAATTGTAAACTAATTGTTTTCTCAAAGGATGTCAATATTCCATTCCCACGACTAAGAAAAAGGTTATCTGATGTTAGCTAGTACAGCTACATACTTTCCAATAAGGAAAAGGATCAAGAGTAAGTAATTGGATGTAATTAAGGGAGGATTTTTATACTGCATATAAGTATTATAATCCTCTTAGTGCTATATAGAACATCAAACAGGGTATGTGAAGTAATGATTATTGATGTAAGTATGCTAACAAATTTCTCCAATCTGATCTATATAATTCTAACCTTCTCCTCCCAGAAGTAATAGAATAAGGCAAAATAAAGCAAATCTTATCATTTTTACTCTAATCTCTTTTGTTGTACACAGAGATACATTGCCGAGATCATTCAGAGAAGAAATCTCCACTGTTTTGCAGGCAATATAATCAGAACTGATCTATGTGCACCAAGAAAGACCTTGATATGATTGTATCAGCTCTCATACAAAGCTTTTAGCACAGGGAAATGTAATTACTCAATGAATGTAGACCTTTACTCTTTTTATCATTCCACCCAACAGCTACCCAAATCCTATAATAAGCTCCACTTACACCCTGTTATTGACACTTAACAGTTCTTTATGGAGTATGTTCTCTAATTTTTAAGGGAATGTTTTACAATCATCATCATCATTGTTACCATCATCAGAATTATTTCTACACTTATGTTTCTGCTGATATTTCATAGGTGAGAATTCAGAGTTATACTATAGATTTTGCAAAATTCTTTTCAATGTTTCAATTGTATGTGATAAGCAGGTAAGTCCTACCTTGATCACAAATTATACTATATTCATGTATCTGAAATATCAAACATCACATTTTATTTCTTCCATTACATTCCTTCCTTTCCACTGAATGAAATGTATTTTTAAATCAATGTCTTTTTATCCTAAGATTCTGAAAAAGTACCTTGCACAGTGTAAGCACTCATTCACTTGTACATTGACAAAGGAACAATTGACTCAAGATATTTGAATTGTCATTCAAGATTTTCATTTGGAATAACTAAATATATCTGCTAAAGAAACTGTTGCCAAAAAACATTATTTTAGAAAACAATGTCAGATATTGCAAAGGCAATTGTCATTTATTTTTATTTTGTAGGCCTAGAGTTTACTTGAATATTTTAAAGTTAACATGTCCGCTTTTTGAGAAAGTAAGATTTTTTAAATTATGAATGTATTTTTTCAACCATATGAAAATGGTATTTATCATGAGTGCATGTGTGTGTGTGTGTGTGTGTGTGTGTGTGTGTGTGTTTTGATAGATAACATAGAGAGACTATCTGAACAGGGAAAAAGACACTGGGACTGGGACAATAGAGCTCAACAAAATGTAGTAGCTAAATAACAGGGAAGAGTAAGATGAGTGAAAGATTGTGATGTTATTTAGAGACAAAATAAGATTTTACTGAAGGTCATGGCAGATGGAATAAGATGAAACACAATAAATGGATATTGTTGGAAAACAGAAAAAAATCTGCTTAGGCAAGGAAATTAGGGTAGATTTTCCGAAAAGCAGTAAGGTAAATGATAAATTTTTTGTTGTTGTTCATACTGAATGAAGCTTCAGAGGACAATATCAAGAATGAAATTAGGAAAGCCAGGATTGGGGTTAATAAGTGAGATAAAAGTTTAATCGATATATGAAGGCTTTCACTTGAAAGAATTCCTCACTGGAGAATGTTTTATTTGTGAGAATGATAGGGATTAATGAAATTGTACAATCAATGAATGCTAATGCTTCATCTGCATGAACATATGGCCAGAAAATGTTGAACAGATGTGATTAACAAGTCGGCAATGTCTCCTAATGGTAGCAAATAGAATCATGATGCAGAGTGTTCTTTATTTTCACTGAAGGAATTTCTCCCCAGATGGTTTGGGTACCATTTAAAGTAGATCTTAAAGTTAAATTTGTGCTGACATGAAATCGTACCACCTTTTAAATTCTCATTTGAATAATATCAACCATTAACAGCCTTTTATTAAGAACAGTGTTCAAATGTGACATAGTTTGAGTTGTATTTATTCACCTTCCACAAAAAAACAATTTAGGAAAACTAGATATTTAAGTAGAGTGTGCTCTGCCAACATAAATGGATAACTGCTAACGATCACATGAACATCGGTAACCGGCCTGCCAGATACCATTATTCTACAAACTGTGAAGTGAAAGAACCGAGTGTGGAAGAAATGCATACTACGTGATGTCAATAACACATTTGTAAAAGGTAAAATTATACAAATGATAAACAGATTTGAGGTTACCAGAGATCCAGCGAAGTGAAATACCTTAATGATGGAGAATTTACACAAGAACAAAATCATTATATATCATATATAATGGTAAATATAAAATATTTACCACTTTCCACATGCATGGAATTGTATTTCACAACAGTAAAACTTAATGTGGATACACTTTTTAAAAAATCACTTAAGTCATCATGGGGGTCTCAAAATGGAATGAAAAATTTGAGAGGTGAGTAAAAATGGATTATAAATGTACATTTAGGTGGGAAATAAAGTGTTGGTATAAGCAACCTTTGGAACATGTGCATTCTGTATGTAAAAGCAAAAGGAGCCCCACATAAACACTGTATTCTAGTTGATGAAATTGCCTTACAGAAGGATGGTTCAATAATTCTGAAACAACTCTACACATACTGAACTTAATCCATATAGCAAATGGATCTGCAAGCCACATTTCTCCGAGTTTTAGTGAGAGGTTATACATAGGCAATGAGGAGGCAAGATTTATCCATGTGGCAACTGATTAAATTTGGACGCATCGATACACATTCAGGTTTGATTTAATACAGACATGGATTGCTACATGGAGAAATACATGCAGATAGGTGTATTTTACAGGTTAGTGCATGCATATTTATATTTTTTTCTCTTCTAATTGAGGACTAGAAGGAGCAGTACTCAATAGCAACCAGTACAATGTACTGATTGTTCATGACTTCTAATATTTTTATCTAAGAAGGGAATCAAGACACCTTGGAGAAATGTTTGCATCTGGCACTGCATCTTAAATATACAAGATGAACCTGAAACAACCTGCACTACTAGCAAGTAAAATAAAAAAGATAAGAAACGCCACACATGCACATTCATCTCAGAATGTCAAACAGATATAGGGACCTAAAGAAAAAGCTCCTAATGTGTAAATGTGGACAATTCTGGAGAACAAAGCAATTATAATTTCAATTACAACCCCAAATATAAAGTTATTTAGCCAAAAATTTGTAAAGATATGTATAAGTGAGTGACTAAATAAATGGGTGAAAGTAGATTAAGTATTACACAGAAAATGCCAAACGATATTTTCTTAAGCGACAATGCATAAATTACCAATCCTTAAATATGGGTTGCACATAGCAATTTTCTTCTAAAGGATCCAGTACATAAATAGATAAAAATGAATATTATTGTAGTGAAGAAGCTTAAAAGCTGACCTCAAACCAAGAACTCAATATTAGCATCAACAACCATCATTTTAATGATATCATCTAACACAGATATGATGTGATGAGAATAGCATTTTATTTAACTTTATTATCTTTCTCCTCAAGAGATATTACTTCAATCTAATCTTCAGGAAAATATCAGAAAAATACCCATTTGCCTATGTACTAGAACATATATGATCAGTAATTTTCTTTTGCTTTTGTACTTTTTATTCTTAAAACTTCTAAGGTCATCAAAAATAAGAAAATGAGAAATCATAAAAAGCAATAGCAGCCTAAGGAGACAAGACTATTAAATATAATGAGATATGATGAGATCACATTCAAAGATAAGGTTAGGTAAAATCAGAGTAAATCTAAATAAAATGCAGACTTGTTTTAACAAAAAATGGATTAATATTGGTTCAAAATATGTGACAAATAGACCCCCAAAATGTTAATAATAGTGATGTGCTCATTAATGCTAATAGTTGTGGATGTGGAACTCTGTGTTAAACTCAAAATAACTCTTTAAATCTAAAACTGATCTAATGCTAAAAGCATATTTAGAAACATAATCAGGACACTACCACACACCATGCATGAAACTCATTCCAGATGTTTTACAGACAATGGGAAAGTCAAAATAATGTCTTTAAGAAAACAAAAAATAATTTCACAACATTTTCATAAACAGGCTTCTTGAGCAGAATAGGACAAGCACCAACCTTGAAAGAAACACATTGATAGAGTATAATAAAATTTTTAACCAGAAGAGAAAGTTAAGCAAATACAAAGCCAGTGAGAAGGATGTTTATAGAGGCTGTACAAAAAAATTCTCCATGTCAATATGAAAAAGACACAATTTGATGAAAAAATGAACAGAAATTGATGATCACTACCCATAGGAGTATCCTCAAATGGAAAATAAATATGCAAAAATATATTAATGCTAATGCAAGTTAGAAATACAAGTGAAATATTGAAATAATCAGCAGATATGGTTAATATGGATAGGATTAAATAATACTAAGTTTCAGAGAGAATGTGGCACATTTGGAATTCTCATTCACAATAAACTAGAAAATAATGGCACAAACACTTTAGGAAATCATTTGGCATTCACTATCAATGTTCAACTTTGTGACACAACATTATTTATAGTAAGTATAAGATCAAATGTATACCTACTAATATCAGAAGTCATGGACAAAATATTCCTAATGAAACTAATCCTAATAAATTAATTCTAGCCACAGCAGTATGGTATATGCATACAAGCAAATGTTATGCATCAATAGAAATGAAAAAATATTATCACTGTATGAAATTATACAGATGAAACTTACAGGCATAGAAGATAAATTTATGTGTGAATATAAAAGGAAAATGTACCTGAGATGCGTGAATACAGAGGTATTCTGTGTATTATTTTGGTATTGTTCTTTTCTGATGTTCTGGTTATAACGTTTATTTATAAGCAAAACTTCTCTGAGATATACCTCAAAATAACTAATGTCTTCCAAAGAACACAAAATACTGTACTATTTACAAGGTATTTAGTTTAGAAAAATAGGAAAAACTCGACACATGAATATTTAAGATAAACCATATTTATGAGAAACAAGCTTTTGGCATAATCGTTTGAAAGAAAATAAGGATCAAAGATATGATTCAGGTTACTAATGATCTGGAAAATATTAACAAAATACTAGACTAAAATACAAAGAAAGATATGGTCAGTAAGATCACGTAGGGGTTTAAAATTCTAATTTGTTTTCTTAGTGAATCCATGTTTCCCATTGCTGTTGTAACAAATGTCTACAATGTTAGATGCTTAAGACAACACAATCTTACCTTAAAGTTCTGGCCATTAGAAATTTTAAATCCATTTCTCTACACTGAAATCAAGATGCCAACAAGACTATATTGCTTCTGGTGGCTCTAAGAGAAAATCTGTTACTTGGTTTCCTCTGGCTTCTAGAAGCTGCCTACATTTATTGGTTCATGTTCTCTTTGTGCTTAAAGATGGAAAGACAATACCTTCCAGTTGCTTTGCCCCTCCTTCCTTCCTTCTCTGCATTTCTTTCTTCCTTTCACTTTCAATTAATTAATTAATTAATTAATTAATTTAAATGTTGGGTCCTGCTGAATCTCTAACTTTCCCAGACTAGAATCAAATTTACAATCCTTTTGCCTCACTCTCCCACAATACTGGCATTACAGGCATGCACCCCTGCACTCAGGTTCCTGACTCTTTCACATGAACTCTTTTGACTATGTTGAGCCATTCAGGTTGTTCAAGATAATGTCACATCTAGACTTTTTATCTAATTATATATATATAAAGTTACTTTTCCCATGTAATATAACATAACCACAAATCATGATTGAGTTGTCATTATTTTATCTCCACAGTGAATAAGAGATGTACACAAAATATGCCAAAATGCTGAAATTAGATGGAGAAAAAGAATAGCTACATAGGAGTCTTTTATATTTTCCCAAATACTTGTAGTAAGTCACTTAGTATAACACTTAGATAAATAAAGAATTGTACATTGTCTAGCATTTGGATATAATTTTTCCTGGATTTCTCCTGCTTCTGCATCCTCTGGGAGTTTATTAGCAAAGGGCAATGCAAGAATGTTTGCATAACAGCTCTGGAGATTAGAGGCAGTCTCTATATAAAGACAGAGCCCATCAGAATGATTTGGAATAGATGAGTTCTTTCCATCTCATCCCTGGAAATGTGCTTACATTCCAAAGTCATAAACCCAGCAATTCCACATAGATTTGCTTTATGTGAAATCTTTTTCTATCTCTGGAAGAGAATTTGAGCAGATGTTCCAGTCCCTTCTGTGACCTCCAAATCTCATATTTTGGGAGTTCCTCTCCTGTAGTGCAGGTCCTGATGCGCAGTTGGCTTTACTGAGTCACCCTGTAAGGGACTCAGGAGCAAGGATCTGGTATGAGCTTGGAGGTCCTGTCTCACAGACTCCAGTTTGAAACTTGACACTTAAATCTCCATCATTAATCACAGATACCATCTCTATTGTGTTTTCCTGTCACAGTGGAGTAAGATAGTTTCATATAATTTTTTAATCTCTCAGAATTACACATTTTTAAGAGTGCATAGACATTTTCCTGTAGAAAAACATTTCCAAAATGTTTGTGGGAACAATAAAACATGATTATCACAGAGACTGTCAAAGTCCAGAAATTGCATGTATCATTAATCAGTTCAGATGTTTCTTTAACAGACGATGAGCTTTCAGTGCTTTTATCTTACCGCTAAAGGTTTCATCCTGAAACAAAGGTAAAACTTCAGGAAGAGCTATGGCTTGTGATAAAGCAGCTCAGTCATCGCTCTTCCTACACAGCTACTTCAAAGCAAACTCAGTGAGAAGTGCCTTAGATGTTACAGAATCTGAAACAAACAAAAAATATAAATGTAATTAAGCTCCCCTGATAATATATCTGAATGAAACATTCTCTTTAACTTCAAATATTGAGAAATCTATATTACAATTCAATCATTTTCATCAAAATAAGTTTTCAGCATTGCTTTTATGTATCAATATTTGTCTCTATGTGTTTGCATATCTAGTAATTTTTTCTGATAGTAGCCTCCATCTTAAATTTATCACTACTTCTCTTTGTTTCACTGATTTACATTGCAAAATCTTAAGATGAGATAGTGATGTTTTATTTTATTTTGTTTGCTTTTGAAAAGCAAACCAAGACCCTTGTACATGTTAGTCCATAATTCTACCACAGATCCCCACCCCAACCACAAACATACTTTAGCCCATTTTTTTAATTGTTTGAAAGAAATGATTACAGAAACTTTTAATAAACTTTCGTGAGTATTTCTAACATCATCCTGTTTCCCCCCACCTCTGGCTACTTGACTTATTCAATATTCCATAAAGGGTTTTTTTTAAAAATAAAAACAGTAGTCTAGTGTTGCTGACTATCTTTACTGATGAAATTATCAGCTACTTAGAATTCACCAGCAGAATTATTTTTCTTAAGAAGTAGTTTTTATCACTTAATCCCTCTACTAAAGTATTTACGGGACCACAAGATGAAGCCTAAGTTCTCTTCCTTGACACATCAACTAACATGTATGCATGCGCTGTCTTCATAGTTTCTTTCCTGCTGCAATAATAATAACAGAATGCACATACATTTAAATTTCCCTTTATGGCTATTTCTCTTGCTCTAATTTTATTTCTTGGTACAGTTTGGAGCATGTCATGGAGAGTGTCCACTGTTAATATTCCTCACATGATTGCACCATATTCCATTGTCACTCTTTCTAGGAAATGGACCACATCCTTCCTCATCCACCTACACACACAAGAAAATGCTTCTGTCACTAAACCCAAAGCACTTTGAAGAAGAAAAAGCTAATTCTAATGTGTACATTTATTATGCACAATCTACATTTATACCTATGCACATACTAAAAGCATCTTACTGTTAATAAACAAACCAAGAGGTGGGAGAGCAGAGGCAAATAGTGTGAAGATGTGCCATGCACGTGTACCTTCTCCCCACGATGAATGTTATTGCACAGTGCAAACATGGACAAAGGAAAAAAATGAACAATTTATAAAAGATATCTGATTCCCCAAATAGTAAGGCTTCAAGACAGATTTGAACATATAGGTGATTGTGCTGAAGCACGTCCACATGGCCCCAGGCTAAATAATTTATATAATGAACCAAACGTAAAAGATGAATATTAAAATCAGTTTAACAACCTGCTCAAAACCATAAATTTTCTTTGCAAGAAAACTTCTAAGCTTTTCAAATATCTTTGTACTAAAACCCTCATACCATTGAAACATAAATACTTTATTGATGTTACACAACAAAATGATTTACTTAGACTACTGACTGTACAAACCAAATTGTTATTTCTAGTCAAGTAGTGTGTGAAACCATGGGGAAATTAATGTACGCTAGCATCAAGGAATTCTGTCACATTATGCAAGGAGAGAAAAACTTTTAACAAATTTCTGAAGAACGTGATGTATTGTATTGTATACAATAACAACAGTTTTTACAAAAGTGAGTCAGTTACTTAGAAATTAAATACATATCAGCAAAAAATTTTAATGAAAATATAAACCATTAATTTTTGTCTTTAATTCTAAAGAGTGAGAGAGTGTTCATCTCCAAAGTCAAAATAAAGTTCTAATTTGTCTGTCAATGTGACTAACATTTGCATGTGTTTGTGTGCATCAGTCTCAAGATTGATTGCAAACAGCACAACAAAAGAACATGAAGATTCTGGTATTTTACCATTTCATGTATGTTTCTGAATGAAGCAATGATATTCACATATATGCAAATTTAAAACAAAGTTATTATAACAAATTTTAAAAGAAAATTGATTAATTCTTTTTTCATGTTGTCAAGTTTTCTTCCATCTGTGCATAAAGTGAATTGGTATCATAAATCTAGAGGCAGCCAGAAACAAACCCACATATAACATCCTACTTATGCAAATCGAGCATCTGCCACTATATGAGCCAGCCAAAGTCTATTTCCAGCTAGACTTATCCACCCACAGTACTGAGGATTGAATCAATCAAAGCTGCACTCTAATAGAAATATTAAAATATCTTAATATATCAATGCAATATAATTTTGTACAACCTTCTTATGAAATTATTGTAATTACCCAGCCTGAGTGCCAACTCATATTTTAGTCTACCAATAGGCAACTTGTGACAAAACAAAATAAAAAACAGAATGTCCAAATGCCAAAACTTTCTCTTTACAATTCTATTACTAGAATTTTTAGATGTTCTGAAAGTAGTAACATGCTAACTTTTCTACTTTTCTGTCTCTAGTAAAACTCCTATATTTATGTACCAAAACAGTAAATTAAATCAACAAGAATAAAATATCAAGTTTTCATTTTATTTAAAAATTTTGTAGAACCAACTCACTTTCTGGATACGACAACCTGATTTATAGACATCGCATATTTCATGTTAATTTTATTACTATTATTATAAATAACATTTATGGTGTAACTATAAATAATATTTTGATATTTAAAATACTATTTTAAATGTATTTTTAATACATAGTATCAAAATGAATCCTCTATTCTAAGGAAAAAGTTTGTTTTGTTTTGCTTCACTTTTACTTTGGGGAAAAAGAGAACAAAGACATTTATTAAATTATGTTGCCTAAACTCAAAGATTTCTGAATTTATAAGTTATATGATAAACTAAGCTAAGTGAAGTCACTTGATATATCTCAAGAGCCATTATAGACAGGGTATTTAATAACATATAAGCAGATGTTTTGTCCTCAGTGTTGGTATTGACTTTTTCTCTAGTTCATCTGTCTTTCTGTCACAGTGTACCTTTTCTGACACTTCCACTGAATAGTGTGGTCCTCTATGAGGTCTTCTCATCACTCCTAACTGAACCGGAAGCTCAGCGTCCCCATGCTCCCCCACACCTCCTCTGTCCAGTTCTCAGAGGGACAGTAGATGCACTATGCAGCCTTAGAAAATGGATCCTGAGCACACGAATAATTTAATTTTAACAAATGATTATTGAATTTTTCCTTTTATACTGCATGTTTAATTTAGAAAAATATTTAACCTAATAATCTTAGCAAAATTTATCTATTAGTCAAATTTTACGAAAATTTTTATGTCAATAATAAAAAAGTGAAGTTATTGAGACAGTTTTAGAGAACTGTTACTGACTCATCACTTATGAATACTATAAGATTTTATTAATTATGGAACATATATATTTATTCTAGTAGTTATTTCAGTAGAAATAGAAGCATAAATAACTGATTAGAGACTACCCAACTTTACTAAATCAACTTTCATGTTGCTTTCAGAATCTATGGATGTGTGCACATACATATGAGAGCAACAAAAAGTCTAATTATAAGAAAACATGTAGCAGGGAAGTCTTATGTTTTAGTATTCTCTTAAAATTTAAAGACCATAATACTGAATAAATGGAGTCCTTGGCATATACCCCAATTGAGTTGGTGAGGAGGACATAGGAAGTGAATACAAAGCTTATTTTACTGAAGATATACAGCTGCTATTTTACAAGTTCCTTTAGTGTGAGTGTTTCACTTTCCTGATCATTTCATAGGATTATCTACTTCTAAAATAGTACTTTATGCATAGTGGAAGAACTATTAATAAATTTTGACTAAGTCAATGAAGAATCAATCAACAAGCTCAAAGAACTGCTCATTTAAGCAATTTTTTGCTCACCAAAATAAACACAATTTAAAACTGGCATTCTGTTAATTATTTATATTAAGAAACCTCTTAACATTTTGCCTAAGTTTTAAAACTTAAGTCTGTAAGAATATCATTGCTTTATTCTTAGGCAAGGCAACATCCCAACTGTTTTGTTTAAACAATTTGTAACTTGTTAGGAGGAAATGGCCTGAATAGCAGTAAATGTAATTTACTTCCAATACTATCAATTCTATAATAACTTAATAACTTTACTATTTAAAACAGACTTTGGATATAAAAAATGCATTCTGCTAGGAAAAATAAGAAATGTATCAAGATGAAGAAAATCAAACTTGTATAATATAGAGTCCTTATGTGTATATATTCTCCCATGTTTCAATAGATTGAAATATATATTGACCCACATATTTCAATAAATTTTAATTTCTATAAAGACAGGGATTGCATGTTTGTTTACAAATTAAAATCTGACTTAATATCTTTAAATATTTTTGAGTGAAAGAAAAAATACTGGGGCCAGGGAATGGAACTCAGTGGCATGGTACCTGCTTGGCAAACATGAGGTCTTGAGTTCGATTCCCAGTCCTCTCCTGAAAAAAGAGAATAAGATATTTGTTGACATTATTAAAATAGCAATATTAGATCTTACTAAGTGAATCATATCTTGTGCACATATTCAGGTACTCAATTGCCTCATTTCAAGAAATATGAAGCTTGAAGGTAGATAAGAAATGACCTTTTTTCCCACAGTGCTTGGATTGAACCCAAAGCCTCAGGCAAGAAATGTAAGTACTTACCATTAAACTACATCCCCAGTCCCTTAATTCGTATGATTCAATCTTATTTTTAAAAAATATAGTATTTGAAATTCTTAAAAACTAAACAAAACTTTGTAAGTGGTTCTTGTCTAATGACCACATTTTCATTTCTTTTTTTTTTAATCTTCTACTTTAATAATTAGTTTGCCTACATTTAAGTGGGTTCAGGTATATTATACAATATTCTATTTTGTTTGAATTATATGAAAAAGTAGAAGCACTATCTGTGACTATTTGGATTGTACAATTAATTTAAACAGCTACAAGTGTAGTTTGTTTATGAAGCCACTGTAAAAACCAAATATTATTAAAAGACAGATGATGGCACATTTTGTATGCCTAACAGGCATTAAATTCATTTACACTGGAAAATATTTTTGAGATGGTTTTGATTCTCCTTTAGAGTATCAACTCAAGCAATCCATTTATTTCTTATTTTACAGGGAAAATATATGGCTATCTGAAATTCTGTTTCAAATTTGACAGAATATTAATTTGAACTTTATTAAATACATATTTAATGCCTAAATGGAAAAATGAAAGATATCTCAGTTGTATTGTTTGAAAAATAGGGAGCCTACACTATTTTTCAAAACATAAAATTATTTTTCTGATTTTACTTGGGTATTTCATTATTTTACTTAATTTATGACATTTTTCAATAATTCCTCATTGATTAATGCCTCATTGTCATTACATTCACAAATATTTTACTACCAAATCTATATTAGTTGCTATATATGAGCAAAAAGCAAATGTTCTAAGTATGCTATCAAAATCAGTCTTAAAATTACCTACTTTTACCTGAAGTCTGCCATGAGGTTCCACTTTCTAAAGGTTTCCATACCTCTTATTAGTATCAACGTTGTAACACTTGGGCCTTTGGTGGACAACCAAGAGTTCTACCACAGCACTTGCTATTTCTAATATAGAGCACTAGTATATTTACTGCTTATAAAAATGTAAGAAGTATTAAATTATAATGTTCCATTGTCTTTAACATTTATGTTTTAGTAAATTCTATAACTGAAAATATATGTCAAACACATAATAATACTACAATGAAATGATATTACTTTAATTTACTCAAATAAACAATACTTTTAGAGGCTATAGAAGAGATACATGGTGAAAATCACTTTAGATACTATATGCAGATATTATCAGACAGTGCACATTGGGTGAATGATTCAGACAAACATTAAAGCATGTTTGATTAACTTTAGCAAACTTTTTATTGGACTACACCCAGCGAATTCCAGGCAGCGAGCAGGGCCTGGAATCCAAACCTGGGCCCTGACCTCACAAGCTCTGGTGGCAGAATCTCAGTGCACATGGGGCAAAGTTGGAACTCTGCTCCCAGGCAGTAAGACCATGCCCTGCTTCTGAGGCCACCACAGGAACCACAAGAGGGACCAGCAGACTTACCCAGACTATGCTCAGTGAACTCCAGGCAGCAAGCAGGGCCTGGAATCCACCCCTGGGCCCTGACCACGCATGCTCTGGAGGCAGAATCCCAACACTCACAGAGCAAACTTGGAACTGTGCTCCCAGAGAAACCTTGGACTACAGTAGATTATCTGTGCTATCTTGAAGGAAGATTAAGTGACTGCCTCACCAAAACAAGATCTCAGCTAGCTCCAGTCAGTGTGGTGAGTATGCTCCTAAAATAGAAGTGTACATTGGGTAAATAGGACCAGTATTAAAGCTCCCCCAGCTAACTGTAAGACCTTGGTAAGTCTGACAAGAGTGAGGGTGACCCTTTCCTACACACAGAAGACATCAGGCAGAATGAGCAGTGTGCCAAGAAGGACTCCCTCAACTTGGAGAAAATCAAAAGGCCTTGTGAGACACAACAGGCACACAACGGGGACACAGCAGGACCTCTGCGGACACAAATACTACAGACAGGGAAATTTGATGACCTGGGATAACCTGAAGATAAAGTACTAGCAGGAACTAAAAGTTGACCTACATCAATACTGCTAGGCTGGTCAGCCCAGGAAGAATATAGAACTCACCACACAGGCCCTGCAGCAGGAAGTCAGGTGACAGGCCCACCTATTCATTGTGGGACCCAGCAAATGTACAAGCATCAACCTTACAGTAGGACACCAAGATACACATTACTGACAGTTGACATTAGCAGGTCTGAAGGACCAAACACTAACATGAAAGGGGAAAATGGCAAAACGAAAAAGCAAAATGCAATCGCAAACATCTAGTCCATCAGGAGCAACTACAGGAGACACTGAATTAGAGGACTCCAAAAGTAACACACCAGAAATTCTGAAAAGATAGTCAATAAAATAAAAAAAAAACTCCGTAAGGCCATAGAGGAAATCAAATTAGAAGTACTCTACCATGTAAAGATACAAATAACAACCTTAGTAAAGGAGTTGCTGAGTGCAGCTAAAGAAGAAACAGAGAAAGAAGTACAGGATCATGGGAAACTGATTGAAACTTTGAATGAACATTATAGAATAAAAGAAGAATTCATGAAGCAAACTGAAAGAGACATCCAAGAAACAAAAACTTCTATTCAAAGCATGCAAAACCATTTAAATGAAGCTGAGGATAGGATTACGGACCTTGAGGACAGGATCACAATTAGTGATAATGAAAGGACAGAACTTTTAAAAATAACAAAGCAGCATGAAATGACAATCCTGAAGCTTCAAGATGATGCCAAGAGCAACAATATAAGATTAATATGTATTAGTGAAGATGCTGGAGTGAATACAAATGACATAACTAAAATATTCACAGAAATAATAGGAAAACTTTCCCAAACATGGGGAAAAAATCTGATATGTGGAGAAGTGAGGCATACAGAACACCAGTGACAACCAACATAAATCTACACCCAGGCACATAACAATTAAGATCTCAGACATACAACATAAAAATAGAATACTAAAAGCTGTTAGAGAAAAGACATAAGTCATCTATCAAGGAAAGCCCATTAGAATCACAGTAGACTTTTCAGCACAAACTTCCTAGTCAAGACATGATTGGAATGAGATATTTCAAGACCTGAAAGAAAACAACTTTCAACCCAGACTGATGTACCCAGCAAAACTTTCATTCAAATTTAATGGGGCAACAAGATACTTCCATGACAAAGAACAACTAAAGAAATTCATGTTTACCAAACTAACCTGAGAAAGAGTATTGAAAGACATACTAGACAGAGATAAAAATGAGACCAAGTGGCACATGTCTTCCCCTCCAGAGCCAGGAAGCAATGCTTGATGGGAGGACCAGAGCTTCTCCAGGAAAACCTAACGGCTCAAACAGCAACACATAGGAGAACGCACAACACCTCAACATCTCATCGCCATAACACCTTAATGCTCCCCCTTCTCCTTCTCCATGTCTTCATTTATGCTGGCAACTTTCCTTGGGTGAAACATCTCCACTCAGTACCACACTGATGTAATCCAGCTGGGTGTTAAGTTGACCACCAGTTCTTAATCCATAACAATACAAAAAGAAGAAGTTAAAATATAAGTATTTGCACATGACATGATACTCCATGTAGAAGACCCCAAAAACTCCATTAAAAGACTACTAGAGGAAATAAATAAATTCAGCAGTGTAGCTGGCTACAAAATCAGTGCTAAAAATCAATAGCATTCCTGTACACAATCAAGAAACACACTGAGAGAGAAATAATGGAAATATCACCCTTCACAATAACATTTAAAAAAATGAAATACTTAGGAATCAACCTAACTAAGAATGTAAAAGATCTATATGCTGAAAATTATACTACACTTAAAAAGGAGATTGAAAATGATATTAGAAAATGGAAGGATATTCCTTGCTCTTGGCTAGGAAGAACTAACATTGTGAAAAAGACCATACTCCAAAAAATGTTATAGAGATTTAATGCATACCTCACAGATATAGAGAAAACACTCCTAAAATTCATTTGGAAACAGAAGAAACCTGAAATAGCAAAGGCAGTTCTGGGCAATAAAGACAAGGCAGGAGGCATCTCAATTCCTGACTTGAAAATGTACTACAGAGCCACAGTGATAAAATCAGCATGGTACTGGCAAAGAAATAGACCTGAGGATCAAAGGAACAGATTAGAAGGTGCAAGTATAGGTACAAAGACACTCAACCACCTGATATTTGACAAAGGGGCTAAACATGTTCACTGGAAAATGATAGCCTCTTTAATAAATGATGTTGGGAAAATTGGCTCGCCACATGCAGAAGACTGAAACTAGATCCGTGCCTATCACCATGCACACAACTAAAGTCTAAGTGGATCAAAGACCTAAATATTAAAACAGAAATGCTAAATCTACTGGTAGATAAGGTAGGTAGAAGTCTTGGAGACATGGGGTAGGCAGACAATTCATGAAGAAAACACAAACTGCACAGGGAATCTCTTTAGAGAATCAACAACTGGGATCTCATATTGTTTAAAAGTTTCTGCACTTCAAAAGAGATCACCAACAGAGTGAAAAGAAAACCCACAGAATGGGAAAGAATTCTACAAGCAACCCCTCAGATAAAGGACTTATATCAAGGACATATAAAGAATTGAAAGATGTCAAGCCCTGAAATTCAAAGCCCTGAAATCCAAAAATGGGCATCTGAAATGAACACACAGTTCTCAGATGAAGATATACAAATGACAAATAAATACTTGAAGAATTGTTTACCATCACTGGTTATTTGAGAAATACAAATTAAAACAACATTGAGATTTCATCTCACTCCTGAAAGAATATCTGCCATCAAGAAATCAACTGATAACAAATGTTGGTGACACTGCGGGGAAAAAGGAACACTGCTCCACTGTTGGTGCAAGTGTAGACTGCTGCAACCACTATGGAAATCAGCATGGAGAATTTTTAGAAGACTAGGATTGGAATTTGCATTCAACCCAGCTATCCCCCACTGGGTATTTTCGCTGAAAAAGTGAAAAGGTCATATCACAGTGATATATGTGCACCCATGTTTATAGCAGCACAATTTGTAATAGCTAAATCTTGGAAACAACCAAGATGCCCATCAACTGTAGAGTGGATGAAAATGATGTGGTATTTTTACACAATGGAATATTACTCAGCTATAAAAAAGGACGATCTTGAGGCCTTCATAGGGAAATGGAGACAACTTGAGACTATCCTCATTAGCAAAATAAATATCATATTTATAAATATCACATTTTGTCTCTAGTGTAAAAAGTAATGAGAAATATAGGAATAATAAAACCCAAAATGTGTAATTGCTACTGTAAGAAAGAGAGGAAAAGAAAGTGCTCTAAAGGATATAATTGCATGTATGTTTAAGTGTGTAAGATGAATGACCACATTACTGTTTTTGTTAGATCATGGAGCAGAACTGTTGACAATCTCATTGCTTGAATGTGTACTTTGTATGTTTTAACTTTGTAACTTGAACAACTATTTCCAAGGTGACTGTATGTAATTTATCAAGTAATGATTTCTTAGTGTTTTTTTGTTCTGGTTTTTTTCCTTGGAATTCTGTATTTTTGCTACCCTTTTTTCTGTTTTGTTTTGTTTACTTGTTAAATAATTTTTTAAAAAAAGAAAGCATTTGATTTAACATGTGCAAAGGACATAGAAACCAGGTCAAGAAGAAAATGAGGAAGACTTACTCAAGTGAATATTTGCTCAAAGTCACTTCAAGATAATTAATTCACACCCAGAACCTGATGAAGGAATTGAACTATAATAAAACAAACTTAAATTTTGTTTTCTATAAAATCATAAATGGCAGGTCAGAGATATAGCTCAGTTGCATAGTGCCTGCCTGTTCTGAGTTCAATTCCCAGTACCATATATGTGTGTGTGTGTGTGTGTGTGTGTGTGTTTGTATATATATATATATATATATATATATATATATATATACATGCATACACACACTAGTTACCTCAAACTAATAAAATACATTATCTGACTAAAAAGGTAGTTCAGCATTCTAAAAAACAATAACAAATGCATAGTACTTAAGGTTACTTTAAGGTTCGGCATTAGAATTATTTAATGTAGATCTGAGAAAAACTTAGTGTGCAATTTATGTGTACTTTTTATCAAGTACAAATTGTTGAAGTCTTCTAAAATATATGTTTCCATGTCAAGACTTATGTATTTTTCCTTAGTTAGGTTGGTTATTTATTTATTTATTTATTTTTGCTTTATGTTATAGGTAGTAAAGTTGAAGAGGACTTACTAAAGATTTTTGAGTAGTAGCATGGGCTTCTGCAGACATGGGAATGAAGGGCAAGTTACTGCAAATAAAAAACAAAATGGCAGATTAGTCAGCAGAAATGATGGAAAAATGGGTGTTTTTCACCCAACAGAATGAGTAAAGCTTTCCCTAGAGCCAAAATACTTCACAATTCTTTCTGAATACATAACTGACATCTGTGACAAGCTGTTTGTAACAGTGAGAAACATGAATCTTCTGTGTTATTGTTCCATATTTATATGATTAATGGTCAAACATCAAGAGTCAGAAGACAATATAACAGTCCACTTTGTCACACAGGCATTCATTAGAAAGCACTTTTACTCTCCTATACAAAAATAACAAGCCTGTCTTGTCAAAAGATTGACAGAAACAAAAATGGAAAGCCTACCCACATCTAATCTAGAGCATGTATTTTTGAAATACTGATGTTTGCTGAACTGTATTTTGTCATATGCTTCTCAGTAGTTCTTCACATTTTTTCTTGTAGTGTTATGTGGTTATTTTATTATTCCAATAAAATTTCCCAAAAATATGGTAACCAATATGTGAATATTATGGGAGCTGTATAAGTTTCCACTCTGTATGTACACTATTCCATGTAATATGGATAAAAATTTGGAAACATTTGTAAATTATTTCTTATGATAGTAAATGATATCTAACATGAGTTTACCTGAAATTGATTGAATAAAAACTCCATTTGGTACAACCAGAATAAACCTTATGCTCACTCTATGTGCCATGCAAAACAGTGCTGCTTAAAGTCACATAGAATCAAGCCTTGTGATTCATATATTCATTACATCAGATTTATCATTTATTAATCAATTAATCAGAAATTAACATGCACCATTGTAATTGTTCAGAAAATTTAGTAACAATACAAGGGAAAGAATTGTTGTCAGAGACACTTGGTCATACTAGCTGTTACTTGTGGCATGATCACGTTTCTAAGACCCAGTTCCCTCCCAGAGAAAATGAAACTAATCATAAGCATTTCAAATAATTTGCATGAGAATTAAAATAAATAATCTACCAAAATCTGTTTGGTACATAAGAAACATTTGAATTCTATTATTACACTTGACTGTACTCTTAGATTTATAATTAAACATTTCTTAACTGTTTCATTTTTGCTTAGTTGTGAAGTCTTGGAGAATTCAGAGGAGATTGTTTTTTCCAATATGAAAAGCCTCACTGTGTCTTCACAAAATAGAGAATTCATAAACATATTGTTTTCCTCCCCATCCATATATTTGTCATGGAACAAATATTTATTCTCTGAACCACGAACTTGCATTCAAGCTTTGAAGCTCCTGTCTGGTTCTAATGTGATTGCTTTTGTGTTCTCCTACCAGGAGACTAAGTACTGCAGGCTGATGTCCACATAGTTCCATATGAGACATGATATGAAAACACTATTATTAAATATAAATAAAATGTATTATTAAATATAAATAAAAATTACATTTCGATATATGTTTTGATTTTCTAAACCCTGGTATATTCCCTTATTGAGCAAAGTTGAGAACTCCCTTCTGAATTTAATCATATCCATTACAATGAACAACTACCTGGATATTAGATGATATCATTCCTTCACTCTCTGCCTTTTGTTTATATCATGCTGTGAAAATTTTAAACATTATATTTTCTATAATGCTAGAAATAATGTTGTGAAGGCATAATCATTTCTGAATGAAATAACCAAAAAAGCAAGGCAAAGCCCTTAAACATTATTAATTTATATCATAAAAATAATATCTACAAATATGTAAAATTTATTATTTACATTAGAGGGAAAATATCAGTACCTGTTTTATACAAAGAATGCCAACCTATAAAATTCAGCCATTATTCACAAACTATGTATAAAAAGACAGTCAATTAATGTGCAGTTTTAATGGAATATTGGGGAATGAATCATTTGTCAAAGTCATGTGTCAAATGAACCTGCTCTTTTCTGCTAAAACAAACAACTGCATAAATAAAATTCAAAAGTATTTACCCACACTGCTCTATTTCTGCTTTGCACTGTGGCCTAACTTGAGCCACATCACATCTCTACGTGCTAATGAAGATGGGCAAATGAGTATATTCAATTTAGCACTTTTTTAGGTTTGTTTCTGATTTTGCTTTTGAAAGAATAAATAAAAATAAATATCAGACAAGGAACTATGATGTCTGTGGCAGGGAACAAATTGAACCACATATTCAGAAGATAATAAATGCCATGTTGTTGAATAAAGAGAGAAGCTTTACACAAAGATGAAGTCACAACCTTAAGTAGTGATTTCAGAATATTAGTGGAAAGATATATAAGTGAGAGAAATGTCAATGAATAATTGAAATAGTGTGTTTACTGGACCTCTGTGGAAAGGAAATAAAAATCAATTAAACTGAAAGGTTACCTTCAATACTTAAAATACTTAATTTTATATTTCATTATAGTTACCAGAGTGTTACATGAAGTAAATATTATCTTTGCAAATTAAAGGAGGTAGCACATTTAGAAAAGAAATTAATGTGGCTATACAGTTATAGTAAATGTAGTTGCCGTTCCAATTAATATCATTCTTTGTGAATTAATACCATGAATTGTTAGAATTAATATCATTAGGTATTTCTTGAGAACCATAGTAAAATATAAAATACCCCAAGGCCCGCCCTCTGCCTGCAGAAAACATCTCAGGACAGGTGCTCTCCAGGCTACTGGACATGCTAGGCCCGCCCTCCACCTGCAGAGAACATCTGGGGACCAGCACTCTCTGGGGCTGCTAGGACCAGCTAGGCCCACCCTCTGCCCACAGAGAACGTAGCAGGTTCTGTGCTCTCCAGGGCTGCTGGGGGCAGCTAGGTCCACCCTTCACTTGCAAGGAACATCCAGGAGACTGGTTGTGGAGGGCTGGAGCTGCCTGAGACCACATCCACTAGATCCGCCCTTCCAACAGGGATACTGGACTACAGCGGACTACAAGGCTGGCTCGATGCAAGGCTCAGGAACCCCTCACCCAAACAGAAGACCTCATCAAGCTTCAATCAGTGTGGTGAGTTTGCCCCATAAAATAGAGGTTTGCAGTAGGTAAATAGGGGCAGAAGTGAAACTCCCTCCAAGTGTAAGACCTTGGCTAACCTGGCAAGAGAGTGGGTAACCCCCTATCCCCACACAGAGAACTTCAGATAGGTTGAGGAGTGTGCCAATATTGCCCCACCCCCATTTAGAGGAAATTAAAAATCATATGAGACCCCCAGTGACACAGTAGGCCCTCAGCTGACACAAACACTATAGCCAGGGAGACCTGGTGACCTGCCAAAAACTGAAGATATAACAACAGCAGGAACAAAGAGTTGCCCAACATCAATACCTCTGGGCTAGGTAACCCAGAAAGAATGTAAGACTCACCCAATAGACATGGTAGGAGGAATTCAGGAGACTGGATCTCCTCTTCATTGTGGTACCTAGTAATTTGACAAACATCAACAACACCTTAGAACCCTGAAACACACGCTACAGAAAGTTGTGACTGTTAAAATAGAAAGACCAGAAATTTACCCGAAAGGTGAAAATGACTAAATGAAAAGGCAAAATGCAATCCTGAACATCTAGTCCATCAGGGGCAAGTGCAGGTGATAATGAAATAGAGGAACCTAAAATTCATACACCAGAAATCTCTGAAAAGATAGCAAATGAAGTAAAGAAACAAATCCACTAGGCTGTGGAGGAACTCAAAGTAGAAATAATGTCTTATATAAAGACAAAAGTAACAACCTTAATCAATGAGCTGCTCAAAATAGCTAGAGAGGAAATAGATAAGAAATTACAGGAGCATGGGAAATTGATTGAAACTTTGAATGAACAATGCAGAAAACAAGCAGAATTTATGAAACAAGTTGAAAAAGCTATGCAAGAAGCAAAAAATTGTATTGAAAGCCTGCAAAGCCATTTAAATGAAGCTGAGGATAGAATCTCAGACCTTGAAGACAGGATTGCAGATAGTGATCTTGAAAGGGTAGAACTTATAAAAACAACAAAACAGAATGAAATGAAAATCCAACAACTACAAGATGATGCCAAGAGAAACAATGTTAGAGTAATAGGCATTAGTGAGGAGGCAGGAGACAATGCAAAGGATATTGCTAAGCTGCTCACAGAAATAATGGCAGAAAATTTCCCAAACATGGGGGAGGAACTGGATATACAAATAAGTGAGGCATATAGAATGCCACACAGTGACAACCAACATAAACCTACACCCAGACATATAATAATTAAGAACTCAGACATACAGCATAAAAACAATACTAAAATCTGTTAGAGAAAAGACACAACTCACCTAACAAGGAAAGCCTATTAGAATCACAGCAGACTTCTCAGCACAAACCTTCAAGTTAAGATGAGCTTGGAGTGAAGTATTTCAAGCCCTAAAAGAAAACAACTTTCAACCCAGACTGACATACCCAGCAAAACTGTCTTTCAAATTTAATGGAGAAATAAGACACTTCCATGACAAAGAACAACTAAAGAAATTCATACCCACCAAAGCAACCTTAGAAAAAGTGCTGAAGGACATCTTAGGTAGAGATAAAAATGACCACAATCTCCAGAACAACAGCAATAAGAAATTACCAGGCTGGACAAGAAAGTAAACAAGGGAGAAAAACAGGAAACTAACAACAGTAACACAACATGGCAAAGTCAAGCCAGTACATATCAGTGATATCCATAAATGTAAATGGTCTAAATTCACATATCAAAAGAAATAGGTTGACAGAATGGATCAAGAAACAGGATCCCACAATATGCTGTATACAGGAAACACATCTGACTCAAAAACAAACTCATAGATTAAAAGTCAAAGGATGGAAAACAGTATTCCATGCAACAGGAACCCAGAAAAAAGTAGGGGTAACTATTCTACTTGCAGACAATGTGAACGTCAAACCTAAAATCATTAAAAGAGACAAAGAAGGTCACTACATACTTGTAAGTGGAAAAATTCAAGATGAAGAACTAACCATTATAAATAAATATGCACCGAACACAGGAGCACCCAACTGTGTAACACAGATACTAAACGACATGGAAAACCAAATACACAAGAACACAATTACTACAGGTGACCATAACAGCCCACTGTCACAAAGAGATAGATCAACTAGACAAAAAATCAACAAAGAAATAATAGAACTGACTCATACCTGCGAGCAATTGGAGTTAGTAGATGTTTACAGAGTGTTCACCAAACCACATCAGAATACATGTTCTTCTCAGCTGCCTACATGACATTCTCCAAAGTAGACCATATAGTATCCCATAAAACATTCTTAAGTAAATGCAAAGGTATTGAAATTATCCCATGCATACTATCTGACCAGAGTGCACTGAAAATGGAAATTCATGGAAAAAGAAATTGCAAAACTGACATGAATAGGTGGAAGTTAAATAACGACCTTTAGAACAACCAGTGGGCTACAGATGAAATTAAAGAAGAAAAAAAGCAATAGCTACAATGCAATGAAAATGAGGAAACCACCTATTGTAATCTATGGGATGCAATGAAAGCAGTCTGGAGAGGTAAATATATAGCAATACATTGTCATATCAAGAAAACAGAATGAGGACAAATAAACAATCTAATCCTTCACCTCAAGCTCCTAGAAAAAGAAGAGCAAGTCGAATCTAAAGCTCATAGAAGATGTCTTTCCATTTTCTGAGGTCCTCTTTGATTTCCTTTTTCAGGGTATTATAATTTTCACCATATAGCTATTTTACTTATTTCATGAGATTAATTCCTAAGTATTTCATTTTTTTGGATGCTAGGGTGAACAGTGTGGCTTCTCTTCTCTCTCAGTGTTTTTGTTGTTAGGGTATAGGAATGCTATTGATTTTTGAGTATTGACTTTGTATCCGGCTACATTGCAGAATTTATTTATTATATCTGGGAGTTTTTCAATGGAGTTTTGGGGGTCTTCTATGTAAAGTATGATGTCATCTGCAAATCATGATAATTTAACTTCCTCTTTTCCTATCTTTACTCTTTTTATTTCTCTTTCCTGTCTTATTGCTCTGGCTAGTATTTCCAGTACTATGTTGAATAGGAACAGTGATAATGGACATCCTTGTCTTGTGCCTGATTTTAAGGTAAAGGCTTTCAGTTTTTGACCATTTAATATGATGCTGCCTGTTGGTTTGTCATAGATGGCCTTTACCATATTGAGATAAAGACCTTCTATTCCAATTCTTTGTAAGGTTCTTATCATGAATGAGTGTTGGACTTTATCAAAAAGCTTTTTCTACATCTATAGAGATGATCATGTGGTTCTTACTTTTTGCTCTATTGATAGGGTGGATTACATTTATTGTTTTGTGTATGTTGAACCATTGCTGCATTCCTGGGATGAATCCCACTTCGTCATGGTGTATAATCTTCTTGATGATTTGGTGCATCCTGTTTGCCAACATTTTTTGGGAATTTTTGCATCTATGTTCATGAGGGAGATTGGCCTATATTTCTCTTTTTTAGTTGAGTCTTCTTCTGGTTTTGGTACTAGAGTGATATTTGCTTCCAGGAATGACTTAGGAAGAATTGTTTCCCTTTCAATTTCATTGAAGAGTTTCAGGAGTGTTGGAACTAAGTCTTCTTTGTATTTCTTGTAGAATTCCACAGTGAATCCATCTCGGCCTGGACTCTTCTTTGTAGGCAAGGACTTAATTATATTTTCAATTTCAGTAATAGAAATTGGGTTATTCAGCAGTTTTACATCTTCCTGCTCCAGCTCTGGTAGTTCATATGTATCTAGGAATCTATTTCTTCAGTGTTATCGAACCTATGAGAGTAGAGATTTTCAAAATAGGTGTTGATGATCTGTATTTCTACTGAGTCTGTAGTAATTTCACCTTTTTCATTCCTTATTGCATGAATTTGAGTTTTTTCTTTCCTTTTTTAAATAAGGTTGCCCAGGGGCTTATCAATTTTATTTATTCTTTCAAAGAACCAACTCTTTGATTCATCGATCCTTTGTATTGTTTTCTTAGTCTCTGTTGCATTAATTTCTGCTCTGATCTTTATAATTTCCTCCCTTCTTTTGGCTTATGGCTTGGCTTGCTCTTCTTTTTCTGGATGTTTGAGTTGTATTATCAGGTTGTTTATTTGTGTTCGTTCTGTCTTCCTGCTGTGGGAACTCAATGCAATAAATTTTCCTCTTAAGACTGCTTTCATTGCATCCCACAAAATCTGGTAAGGTGGATCTGTATTTTCATTTACTTGTAGATATCCCTGTTCATGGATAGGAAGAACAAATATTGTAAAAATGGTCATTGTCCCAAAATTACTATACACATTCAACGCAATCCCAATCAAAATACCACTAAC